>VALG01009977.1:41494-54993 GCA_009835305.1 Ipomoea purpurea
ATACACTACTTACTATCATTGTCCTCTTAGGAATGGCGACAGCAAGAAAATGTTTTGTCATTAAAATAAAGATTATTACCGTGACTTTTCATTTTTGGTTTGCAATACTTGTTCACAAAGGTATTGTCCTCTTTCTTAAGTATTCTCACAATATTTCCTTGTCTTATTATTTATAATTTTGTCATTTTAATGCATTGATTTTTCTATCCCCTCAACACATGCAATATAATGTTTCTCAAGTTAAAGTGTTCAACCTCTTGATTAATTAGTTTTAAATCATTTAGTTTTATATTTTACTATTGCCTTATCTTTTTAATTTTATTTTTGAAATTTATTGAAGTACATTAAAATATGTTAACGCTATAAAGTAAAATAATCATTATAAAATAAAAAATAATTCCTCAACCAAACAAGTTTATATTACATATCCTAATTTTAAACTAAATAAAAATCTAACATTCTTTAAAGTAATCTAATATTTAGTGAACCAAACACCCCTTTAGAATTTTGAATATTTAACAGTCAATGCAAAATTCAAAATCAATATTTCTTGTCATACGGTCATACCGAAAACTTTAATAATTGACTTTTTAATTTATTTATCATTAAAGAACCAAAATTATGGTTTTCAAAAAAAAAAGAAAAAAAAAAAACCCAAAACTATAATTTTTCTCCAGAAAAATAAAAACAGCTTTAATTTCCTAACAAGAAAGGGTTTGTCGACATCTCGAAAACCCACAAACATCCAGGAAGATAGTTATCATATTTTGTGTCCCATGTATTATCTTTATTTAATTTTGTATTATTTTGTGGAATGTAAGCATGTGAGATATGGAATATTCAAAATAATTTTTTTTAATCAGTATATAGATGTAGAGGCCGGTGAGACAATTTATCAGTTTCTGAACAATAACAGTTAACACTCTTCATTAATTAGTCATTATAAGTCAGAAGTCATAAGTCTTCCTAACAACCATACCCTACCTAACTATGTGATTATTGGGTACTGAATTTGGAATTATCCATAAAATAATTTAGGTTCTGGGAGTCATGTTTTCTATAGTGATAAAAGAAAAATTACTCTAGAGCAATATAGAACAAAATGATTTGTTTATGGGCGTTACATCTCCATTTTGAAAAAAATACAAAATAAAAAAATTACTCTATTAAAGAAACAAACAAATTACTCTACTAAAGAGAGGCTTTGGGGTAAATTTCAACTTCTAATTAAAATGTAATTATTTTTCTTTTTAAGCTTTAACCTCAAACTTCATGGGTAAATTATTAAAATTTGTGGATATTTAATTAATTACCAATGAATATTCGTTGATAAAATATTAAAATCCATAATTATAGTTATTTAATTCATTGTTAAATTTGTTCGTGATTTACTGTTTTTATTATAGTGTAATTCTTGTGGGAGTTTATATATTACCATGGCCGGAAAAGTCTAGGTTTAGTCTCCATGTGTTTACGTGAGTGTACAAACTTTATCTAATAAAGCACGATTATTAATGAGGATTAAAGTGATGAACCACTTAGAATAAGGAAATATGGTAAAGAAGCAAAGTGGCTTAAAGAGAATAAAAGATGGAAAAAATCCCCTTACAATGAGCAGTCCCAGACGTTCGATCATTATAGTGTGAATCATATACTTTATATGGTAAGATAGATCATTAATATAGAGGTTTATTTTTAGTATAAATATTTATTTTTAATGTGCTACAATTTTTTTAATAAATTTATTATATTTTGATACAAATTTATTTTTAATGTATTATAAATTCATTTTTAGTGTACGTCATAAAAATGAATATGTAATGCACTATAAATTAATATATACAGTACTAAAAGTGAACATGAATAAGTTTGTTTGATTATGTAGATTTAATCTACAATATAATTTTCCTCTGACATTTGACATTTTTTTTTGGATCATGAATACAAAATATATTTTTAATATACTAAAAATACATATTTGTGTATTGAATGTATATTGTTTGATAGTATACAAAATAATATACTTTCATTATTCAAATAATGTACTTTACATACATAAATAATAAATTTTTAATATATTAAAAATATAATTTTTATTTATGATTCACATAACTGTGTAGATCGTTATCTAGAGATAATGATGGTTGACTTTTTACCTGGGCATGAACCTCGAATATTTGCTATAGGCCTAACATGGCTACTATTTTTCAACCAAGGACCCACTAGGTCCGGGCCCAGTGGGCTTGGGGTGTATTTCCAACAATTCTCAACTAATAAGGGCTCGTTTGGTTTGTAGAAAATATTTTAAGAGAAGTGGAATTGGAATTCCATGGAAAAACAATTATTAGGAAGATGAATTCATTGTTTGGTTGGTGAAAAAAGAATTACTGAGAATACTAATTCTATTGTTTGATTAGATTTGGAATTGTAAGGAATAATGAGTATAAAGACCTATATGTCTTACAAATTAATAAAAGTAATATAATAATAATAAAAAACAATGGTAAAATAGGCAATCTATTCACTTTTTATTTCCATCTTCCATGAAAAACAAATTTCCATGAACCAAACATCCCCTAAGGGATTCACTCATTAAAGATAGCAGTAGTCATAGAACCCCGTATATATGTGCCCGCATGGGTAGCTCAACTGGTCATAGAGGTGAAACTTTGGAATGATGACTAGGGATCGAGTCTCACCAGCGGCAGTGTGGGAGCAACCTCTCAAAGTGAGGGGGCTTCTTGTGCGCAGTGAGCACCGGTCTAGCCTCTATGGTTCATGTTCAGTTGAGTCACCATGATTTACATCCTCTCAAATGTTCTGTCGGGCTGGGGTGTGGAGCAACCTCTCAAAGTGAGGGGGGCTTCTTGTGCGCAGTGAGCACGGTCTAGCCTCTATGGTTCATGTTCAGTTGAGTCACCATGATTTACATCCTCCCAAATGCTCTGTCGGGCCTTAGGGTTGGGTCATTCCTTTTGGAATGATAATTAAAATAAGGAGAGCTTTTTGTGCATAGTAAATTTACATGTGAATCAAAATTGTCATTTTATTAATACTCTTAGAATCAAAATTGGTATTTGCTCCAAAACTAAATTAGCGAGTTCATAGGATATTAAGCCAAAAACAACCCCACATTCATTCAAAATTGGTATTTGCTCCAAAACTAAATTTAGATATGTTCTGCCCAATCACGTGTTAGGTAGGGGCAAAATGGAGGGTATCAGACTAGCCACCTTCCTAAGCAAAAAGCCAAAAACTACCCCACATTCATTCAAAATAAAAGAAGCCAAAAGCAGACATTTTTTTAAGGTCATAAAGTGGCTACTTTCAATAACCAACCCAAAATCATTCATTCAACATTAGCCTGCCATCACAGTATGACACAAATTCAATGTACCACCTGCACTACAATCTATTTTGCCTTCATTTCTGCTCCCATGTGATATTAAATAATAGCAATTTCTCAATTAGTCTACTAACTCAAAAATAACTTTATAAATTTTATTTTACGACCCGTCACACAGAGTTTAGAATTCGAATTCTAAAAAATTGATCCAAAATATGTTGGCATATAATATAAATTAAAAATTCTTAAAATTTTATAAACTAATTAAAGTCATTTCAGATATTTTAAACTAGAAATAAAACACACTTTAATTGGTAATTAAAGTATAACAAACTAGTTGGAATTAAATTAGTCGGATTATTGGTTTGAGCAGTCAACTATGATCAACAAATATATAGTTGTTACCTTCTTTGTCAACTAGGGTCACAAGGCTAAATTTATCCTTTACATATTATTGGATAGTTACTGAATGTCATAAAAAAAATAATATATCCAAAATTAAAATAACTTTATAATTGAGGTTAAGAGTGAAATAATAAATATTTATATTTCAATAATTGCGGCCAACTGGCAAGACACCAACTCCGTCCCAACAACCACCAGTCTTCATCCATGGCGGCTCGAAACTGGATAAATCCTTCTCTTTAAAGAAAGACTTCAAATCCTCTTCTCAAAACAAGGGAAATCTTATCAAATCGATTAATTCACTCACTACAAGAAAGAAATCGGTTCTTCATCGCAAGGATTAATCATGGAAGTTCACATCCAGGAAACCGTCACGGTTCACCCCGCAACTCCGCCGTTCTCCGACGACCATGTCCTCCCTCTGTCCCACCTCGACACCGACCGGAATCTCAACGTCATCTTCCGTTACCTCCGCGTTTACGTCAACAACGAGTCCAAGGATGCCGACCCGTTCGATGTGGTCGTTTCCTCCCTCTCCGCCGCCCTCGTGCGGTGGTACCAGTTCGCCGGGACTCTCCGCCGCCGCGCCCACGACAACCGCCTCGAGCTTCATTGTCTGGCCGGCGGCGGCGTCAGGGTGGCGCGTGCCAAAGTTGATTGCGCGTTGAGCGCCGTTAACTACCTCGACGACCCGGACGAGACGTTCGTTGAGAAATTGGTGCCCGGCCCGACCATCGACGAGGCTATGACCCACCCGTTTACACTGCAGATAACTCGGTTCGCTTGCGGCGGGTGGGTCATGGGCACCGCCGTGCACCACGCCATGTGCGACGGGATGGGCGCCACGCTTTTCTTCAATGCCATGGCGGAGGTGGCTCGCGGGGAGCAGTGTACGGTTGAACCGGCGTGGAACCGGGCGGCTTTGCTCGGACCGAGGAACCCTCCCCGGGTTGATTTTCCAGTTGATCAGTTCTTGAGCTTGGATAAAGACTCGGTTCCGTACGCCCACTCCGGTAAACCGGCGGCTCAGGAGTTTTTTGAAATGAAGGACGAGTGGTTGGACCGGCTCAAAGCCGCTTTACATGAACAATCCGGCTCAAAGTATACTACCTTTGAAGCTTTGGGTGCATTCATATGGCGAGCAAGGTAATGATTTTCTCCATATTTCTATATTTATGCATTTTTGTTTATTTTCATTAGTGTGGCATATTCTCTTGAAGTACATTTAGAATTTTAGTTCAATGTATATAAGATTAAATAATAAGATTATATTTTTAAAAGTAACATAACATTATAAAAATGTAACATTATATTGTCAACTATATAATCCGATCCCTTCTTCGGTGGAGGATGGCCTTTTCTGGTCACCTTCTTTAGGAGGAGGCAACCTCTCGAAGAAGGCGATTTTTTTTGGTCGCCTTTGCTGAGGAAGGCGACCAGTTGTGGTCGCTTTCTTCAAAAAAGGTGACCAGTTCTGATCGCTTTTATGAGAGAAGATGATTAGTATGATCACTTTTGTTGGAGAGACTATTATTTGGTTGGTTGATGGTGATATTTTTCAGGAAAATTTTTCCGGTCAATGACCATAAAATACAATCAATGGTGTATATGTAACGAAAAATAACATGAGGGGTTTAATTTCATTTTTTAAAAAAGTTTTAGGTGCCAAAAATTTATGTAAAGTAGTTGATGAAAAGTAAAAGCAATTAATTCTTTATTATAATTCATGATTGGAAACACGTGCAGTGTAAAGGCGTCAAAGATCCCGGAAGAAGAAACGGTGAAATTTGCGTACCAAACAAACATAAGAAGAAAGTGAAACCCGCGCTGCCGTTTGGGTACTGGGGCAACGGCTGCGTCCCCATGTACGTCCAGCTCGCCGCCAAAGACCTCATCGGACAGCCGCTCTGGAAGACGGCGGAGCTAATCAACAAGAGCAAATTCAACACCACCGACGACTACGTCCGCTCCTTCATCGACTTCCAGGAGCTGCACTTCCAGGACGGCATCACGCCGGGGAACCGCGTCAGCGCTTCACGGACTGGCGCCACATCGGCCACGCCACCGTCGACTTCGGCTGGGGCGGCCCCGTCACGGTGTTCCCCCTCACCAGGCACTTGCTCGGCGGGTGGCGCCGTGCTACTTCCTGCCCTACTCCGCCGCCGGCGAAGGGAAGAAGGATGGGTTTAAGGTGTTGGTGTACGTGCAGGAGGAAGCCATGCCGGCCTTCAAGGAAGAGATGGACAAACTCTCCGGCAATGAGCTTATACTTTCTTAGTAATATATATGTGTAATTTTAATTTTAATTTACTCTGATTTTTACTTTTTACAATAAAACTAAATATGGTTATATGTGGCCCCAACCGCCCATTTTTACTCCTACCAGTATACTTATAATTTTTCAATAAAAAAGAGTGAGTACACACCCTTAGTTTTAATATATGTTTCATCTAAAACACACTTTTTTTTTTTTGAAACACACCCTTAGTTTTATGTCAATTAAATTACTAAAGCTAAGATACCAAGAACTCTATATTCACAATCGTATAACTCTATATTCATAATTTTTGAACTCTATATTCATAATTAAAAACTCTATAGTTTACAATTACGGAATTGAATGTTCACTCGCTGAGTTGATTTCAATAATTAAAAAATATTAATTGAGAAAACGGTGCCACTAACGACACTGTTATTTTTACACGCACAAATTACATCGTTTTGGATCTTGGTCCACCTTACACACCAGGTCCATGGCATAACAATTGATTAAAAGGCCTAAGAATAGAAGTGAATCAACACATGCCCAATAAGTTGTGGGCTTTATCACCACATATTCTTGATATGCTCCATCATAAAAATAACCAACAATAATGATAAAAAAAACACATGCAACTTCTCTTCTCTCCCATTTGCTAGAAAAGCAATAACCCAAAATTACCTCCCTAATTGTTTTTTTTTAACAGTCCATTATCTACAAGGGGATTAAAAAAAGGATAGGCATTGTCTATCTCCAAATATGCCCATACCAATTAAATTTTAGTATAATAATAATTTAATGTAGGTTAAAAAAAAAAAAAAAAAAACAGAAATGCTTCCACCCGACCACCCCTATAAAAATCACACAAATTTTATTTCTCTCTAATTTAGTTATTGTTGTGTGGTTAGTTTTTTCTTTAAAATAAAATTTGTAGACATAAAAAAGAAAAAAAAAAATTATGTGTCTATTTTATGCTCTCCCGATTAATACAAACGCGGCAAATAGTATAAGACAAATAATCTTACATAAAAAAGGATTATCACATAATTTTACTAGTGTGTCAATTTTTTTTATTTTTTTTTTTGGGTATGGCATTTAATATTTCCACCACCGTAATCCAAATCTCATTTTTGGTTTAACTCTTGTTTGGGGTAAGATTAAATAAGATTATATACTTAAATTATATGTATGCTCAACGCTTGGTACAATTAGATTAAATAAGATTTCCATGTCTACTGAGTCATTTAGTCACCGTGATTTACATCTTTTCAAATGCTCTGTTCGGACGGGATGTAGGTCTTGAGGTTGTGGATTCAACCTTTTGGAAGAAGAAGATTAAATAAGATTACACATATTATATAAATTTCATACTTCCAAATACTCCATTGGATAAGAGTGTGATACTGTGTGAAGGGCCATTAAAATTAAGAAATTAATCCTTTGGGAGAATATTAAATAAGATTACACACTTTCACCGGTTGGGCTCTTGCATTGAATGCATCAAGAAAATGATGGTTATACGATTTCACAGTTTGACTTTTCTTCTATGGAATAACTTAGCTTGGGAAGGAAAATAAGTGCAATTTGTCGGGGGACCATATATTGAACGTATGACAGATGCTTTGACAACTATTAGAATGTTGAATTTGTCAATGATCTTTGAGATGCTCTTGAAACAAAATATATGGTTGATGATGTATTAAGTAAGAAACTCATAGTTCGAGACTTCAAGCCACGTTATTAACTTTTTATGTTTCAGTACGTTGAGAAAGTATACGAACAGATACTATATTGTAATAGAGGCAGTAGCATTCAAAAAGTAAGAAACTCATAATTTATAATTTTAATAATTATTGGATGGTTGACTATAAGTCGGTAATGGGATAGTTTCATTAAATACTGCGAATTTTAGGTCAGATTAGACAATACAATTTAACTTGGATGATTATTTTGTTATTGCTTCAATAATAATTTGACAAATTCCCACCATAAAAAAAAAAAATGGAACTCATATAAATTATATATGAAGGACCAACCAGGACTATGTGGTCTAATGGTACCGGGTTGGACTTCCAGTTGGAAGATTATGAGTTCGAGCTCAGTGGAGCGTTATTGGTTCTCTGAGAAAGTATATGAACAGATACTACAATGTAAAGAAACCAGTAGCATTCAAAAATATATATATAATATATATTATGAAGGACCAACTAAGGCCTCTTGCTTGTTTCGATGTTTTACCCTCATATTATTGATCAAGAAAATAGACATGAATATTATTGGTCTCGTTCGATTCTAAGATGGAGAAGCTAATTAAGGTCATCTTACTTTGCATTCAAAAAAAAAAAAAAGGTCATCTTACTTGTTTCAAGTATTTTAAATTAACCTTCATCTTTTATGATAAAAAAAAATAAATAAATGAAATCGAAATGTTTATATACTCTATAATCTAATTCGAATATGATTAGTCTCGGTAGCAAGGACGGAGCTAGAAAATTTTGTGAGTGTGAGCGAAGTTTAAATAACGTTAAAAATGTCAATTATAAATATCAAACAATCATAATATGGTTAAAAATACAAAATACATTATAAATTACAATATAATGTTTTGTATATTACACGATAGTTAGAGTCGGAGCTAAAAATATACTTGAGTGGGGTGATAATGTGAAAATATTAATGGCAACATATGAACATAATAAATTAGAATAAAAATAGTTTGTATATTACATTAATTGAATGATTCATAAAGTAGCCTAAAAGAATATATTCAATTTGTTAATTAAATGATTTATAAAATGTTGTTAATGAGTTTGAATCTATGAACCATTAGGCTTTTTTAACATAGTAAAATTAATTTAACCAACTAAGTATTTTAAAACTATTATTAATCAAAACATAAATATTTATTTTATATACATTATCTAATGTATATAAAATATATATTATATATATACATTTATATATTATAATTAGTATATATATATATATATTATATTTATATAATATTAAGTATATATTAGTATTTGATTTAGTATATAGTGGTGGCGTGTATTAATATATTACTATATATTTAGGGGTGGGCCCGGGAGGAGTGGGGGCAGCTACCCCCACACTAGTTCGTCTCTGTCGGTAGGTGGAATTTTAGTGTACTCTAAACTAAGAAAATTTACGATCAGACAACAAATTTATTATTAGTATTGACTTTACTTTAATGTTTCACCAACACTAACTTCGTCTCTTTCGGTAGTAGTGTTTTAATGTACGTACTCTAATTAAAAAATTTACGATCAGACAATAAATTTATTATTAGTATTAATTTTACTTTGATGTTTCACCACCCCATCCAGTCCCAATCATGGCATCATCCTTTAGAATTGAGGACAAAAATTATAGCGGCGCATTATTTTCAAGACAATACAATTCAAGTTGGATGGCTTATTCATGAATAGGTTTAATCTTTTATGCACTTTTGTTTTTTAATGATGATAGGTAATATATTTGTGTCGTTAATATAATTCATATGATCAAACACGATTTGAATGGCAACAAAAACGTAGCATAATCATAATGTATGATTTTGAAATATTTTCCCAAATCATGTGTCCATGTGATTTGAAAATTCGCAAAAATATTGATTGGTTAAGGTTTTCAATTAATTTTATTTCATTGTTTATTTTCTGGATTAATAATATCTTAGCGGTCAATGATCTTGTAGTCTAATGACACGAAGTAGCGCTCTTAAATGGAGGTAATGAGTTCTATCTCTAGTGGGACGATATTGATTCTTTGTATTTTAGTAAGTTAAGAAAGTATAATCTATGAACATATACTACATTGTAACAGAGTCAGCAGTATCAATTTTTATTTTTATTTTATAAAAAATATCATTCCACTATTTGTTGTGAAGTCGATCAATGTGATATCATATCATTGATTGAGTGGAGTATGATTTAAAAAAAAAAAAAAAAAAGATTGAGATAATGTAACTATTTATTAGTTTGACAATGAGAGAATAAAAGTAAAATACTACTATTTTTTCTTTTCTTATGCTCAATCTATGTAGATTGACAAATATATATTATATTCTTGCAAATATAATAAATAATATTTCGCTTCAAAAGCTTTAGTCTATATTTACGGTATCAATATCTTGTCACATCACATTAAATTTTACATGATCTAATTAATAGCTGAGTAATTTTCTAAATTAGATGTCTTTTGTATGGAGCCCATACTTCAAACATAATGAGCCAGTATAGTTGAGATTTTTTTGTACAAGATAACAATGATATTGGTTTGACAAATTCTTTCATAGATATTCAATGGAATTAATATTAATATTTAATATGCTGCTAGCAAAATAATGCTACAAATTGAGTTAAGCGTCCCTAAAAAGGTTTGAATTTGAATATACTTAAAATGAAAAAAAGAGTTTAATACTCCTTTAAGTAGTGTGATTTTACCAACAAACATCATTCGAGTATAAAATGATCAACAAACGTTCTTGTAAGTATCAAAAAGTGACCAATAAATATCATTTGGGTATAAAAAAAAGACTATTATATGGTCTTCCGTTAGCAAAATCATGAAATTGGCGTTACATTTACGACTCACTCAGTTTACCTTCATTTCACACATTTGCTAACATGACTATGGGAATCACTTTTTAATACTTGAAGCTAAGAGATGATTGTTGGTCATTTTATACTCGAATGACATTTTGTTGGTAAAAACACAATACTCGAGGAGTCGACAGACTATTGGAGGTATTAATTAACTCTTTAAAAAAAAATTAAAACACATTTTTTAAATTCAACTTTGGTATTAAAGACATTTATATGCATAGTGTAGGATTAAAATGCTAATAAGTTTAAGATAACATAACCTTATACACTTCTTTATGAAGAAAAATATTGTTTATTAGTCTCAGGATATTGATCTAGTGAATGAAAAGACTTATTCAAGACTTATTTTGTCGAGAAACTTGAAGGGGAAAATTGGATAAGAAATATATAGGAGGTGAGTGTATAACAATATAACCGGGTCTTTCTCTGTCCCGTTTAACGGTCTGGGGACTGGTCCAAAAGAATCATAACTTGTGGGAATTGAACCCATATTATCCTAAAATTCTTTCCCATAAAAAGAGCTCATTTGCCACTTAAGCTACCCTATTGGGTTATAATAATATAAGCATTACTCTTTATTAATTATCTTCCAATTATAGTAGTTTTGTAGACCCAATCTCTCAAATTAGTTCGCATTCAATTTGTATTCTTCTTACTTATTAGTATAGTAACATTTCTTTTCAACAAAATGTTAGCATTAGAGACCGCTAATTTCTTACTCAAAACTTAATTTCTTAGGGCTTAAAAGAAAAAGAAAAGAATATGCATAGTAACAACTCTTTTTTCTTTCTTTTCCGGTCAATCTATACCAATAACACACCGATAATATATACTCTACTCTACAAATAAATAATAGAAAAAAAAAGTAAATTTTATTTTTATTCTAGATTTATAAGTGACAATTCACTCTTAGTCATTTTTTATCATCACACAGCCTTTGGTCCTAGTATTGTGGGATGATAATTTTTTATCCTCTATCAACCAAAATTGTTGAAATTCCTTTAATTAATACAAGAACATTTTGATCTTTTTAATACAAATTGCGTTAACCGTTATATTTTTTTTTGAAAAAAAATCATAATTGAAAGACCGAAATGCCTTTGTACTTATCAGTATTTAGATTGATTTATTGATAGGGGACAAAAAATGATCATGTCATAATAATACTAGGACTAAACGATGATCCATGTTTTGGAAAAAAAATCAAAAAAAAAAAAAACTAAAAATGGACCTGTCAGCTATAAATTCATAACAAAAAATGAATTAACTCATAAAAAGAATATTTCCCTTCAAAATCTGTAGTATATATTTGCAGTGTCGTGTCTTATGATTCTTATCAAATCACATGCATTAAATTTCATACCATATATCAAAGTATTCATATTATCTAGTATTTTTCGAAATGAGATGTCTTGTTGTATTTTAAGTCCAAACACTTTACACATTATTGTATAAGTGTAGTTGAAATTTTGTGTACAAGATAAAGAAATATTATTGGCTTGACAAAATTTATTCATCATATAGATATTCAATGGAAGAAAATAATATGCAGCTAGCCATGTCTGATGATCAAGCCCTAGAAATTAAACAACTCAACATCATAATTTTGAAAAACAAATAAAAAAATCAACAAAATGCATTGCGCTAAGACACTAAAAATCGTAGTGAAGCACACTATAGAGGAGACTAGATCAAATTAAGAATTCATTTCTGATGGAAGTGGTAACAAGATGAGAAGGCATGAATCACGCAATTAATTGAGTTTTGTGTTGCAAAAACTATGCTTTGGATACTATCTAGTGAGGGTGCTTCCCTCCGATATAAAACTGTTATTGCACTAGTTAATCAACATTTCTGACACATGTCATAGTGATGCATTCTTGACGGATCGGCTAGAGGTAAACTAGCCCTCTCCTGCCCATAGTTGACCGCTCAAACCACGAAAGCCAAATAGGTTACTCCAGAAGGAGTCGAACTTGTAACATTGTAGTTAACATGTTTTTTTGGGCAACAAGACAAGTTGGTCGGACAGTTGGTTTGATAATCATAAGGTTCTAAGTTTGATTTCTCTGGTCTTAGTTTGAGCGCTGATTAGCTATGTGGATAAATTAAGCCGGCTTGTCTTCTTATAATCTTTTACCAACTAAGGTTATAAGACGAAAGTCACCTAAAGCACACTTCACTGTGAATTTTTCGTAAATCAAAATTTAAGAGAGCATCCATATATATGGTCCTTGTGATTCTTCTACAAAAAACTATTTTTCCATGAACATTATCCCAAATGCAATCCCCTCCTCAAATGGGGTAATCCCTTTATCTCATTATGCATGTACTAATCTATCTTGCTCTTCTTACATTATTATTTTCAATCACCTTGTTGTCAATAATTGTCTGTGGCGAAAGATGACCGGAATGGTTCTTCTGCTTTAGCATATGCTTATCCACTTTGAATTTTTGAGCTCTCGGCCGCAAAAAAATAATAATGCATATATATATGCTTTGATTATTCAGTTTATTCTACCCCAAAACCTACCATATTGTTTCTTAATATATATGTACTAACCTTATTTTCACTCCATCTCCATGCGCATGCAGGCACCATTCTTGACAATTTGAGTCCAACAACGTTAAGTTTGTCTTTTGATCATTTTTTTAAGAACAGTACACAGATTTCGTCACTGTTTGAATTGGGTGTCTTCACTTGCCAGAGAAGGACAAATGTTTGGGGCTATTTCTCCATTTTGTGTAATAAATAATAATAATAATAATAAAATAATAAAGCTTCCGACATTTTGATTTGGGGATTAGATTTGAAATGGAATAACATTCTAAGATATACTTTTATTATACTATTTGTTAATAA
>VALG01009979.1:0-23246 GCA_009835305.1 Ipomoea purpurea
GTTTTTAATGATTAGAATTATATATTATATAAATTAAAAACAAATATGGTGACTTTTTGTAAATAATTAAACTTTGAAGTGCAAGTAAGAGTTTCATATAGTGCACCTAAGTGCAAGTAAAATGTACTAAAAGTGTAACAAATAATGTACTCTAGTATCAATAGTAAGTGCACTTAACGTTATCATTAAGAGTTTCATGCGTCTTTTTAACACTTAAGGTGCGCCATTTTTAACCCGAAAGGTGCGCTATTTTAACACTTAAAATGTGCAATTTTAATACTTAAGGTGCATCATTCTAACAGTTAAGATGCGTCTTTGTAACGCTTAAGTTGCGCCATTTTTAACACTTTGATTCTGCCTTCCCGGAGGCGCATTTTTTATTAATTTGAGTCGTTGGTCTAGATTTGATCAACGACTAAAATCCCATTGATGTTTCACTTCGTACCTCCTTCGCACCAAATCTCATCCTTATATATACTATATACATATATATAGTAATAGTATATAGTATATATACTAATATATATATTATAATATAATATCAAATTTTCTTGTTCACAATGTCAAAAGTCAAAAACTTTAAGCCGTAATTTTAGTACATCGTATAAGTTGTGAAGTTTTGGAAAACTTTTTAATTTTCTGGTGGAAGTATCACTAAGACTAGCGTAGGACAAGTGAAAGTGGACAGTAAAATTCTCTTGTTTTCCGTTTTTTTGGTTGTATCTTATAATATCCATTATTGTCGTTTGCAACCTTATAACGGTCTTGCGTCGTAGCTGTACTGTGGCATGCAAGGCGTGAATTTCCGGCATGTGATACATAGATAACGGCTAATACTCATCGGAGACGAAAGGAATTGAAAAAAATTGGATTGCGACCTTTCAGCCTATCGATCAGCATAGCCAAACAAAGTATTCTGTTGCACATGTCTTACGTTGTAATGTTTGTCAGTTTGTAAACGTCTACCTTAACCGATGCACTTGCCTTTTAATTGCCTAAAATTGACATCCAACGGCCTCCTTACATGCATTCGTTTACAACTCCTTAAACTAGATAACAAAAAGACTTATCCCAATTTCCATCTTTTAAGTATCCAAATCTAATATCTGTTCATAACTACTTTAATACCGCCTTCACTGATGCCCGAACCCACAACTTAGTATTATAAAAAATTGAATTAAAAATAACTTCGGTCAGATGTGGTTAACTGAACCAAACACATAAACTGGGATTGAAGAGTAATAAACCTAGCTTAAATTTAAATTGATTTGCCCGTAACATCAAAATCTTTGTCCCTAATTTATAATTCCTTATTTTTGTCGTCATTGATTATACATGCATTCTTTTTGTTTTTAGGATTCACATCGATCTGGTTGGGACATGAAGGTAAAATAAAAACAAAATATATTTGTTATCTCCGAATCTCCGATATGATCCGTCCTAGTGGTTTTGCTTTACCGAGGAAGGAGGGCGGAACTGAGATGATGTTGAGTGTTAGCGCATAGATAATAGTATATATGATAGTATATATAGTATAGTATATATGATATATATATATATATAGAGGGTTGCATTCCAAATACAAAACTTGAGCCTCGTGCACACTTTAACATACTTACATGACACACAGGTCACACTGTCAACAATTTTTTAGATTAACTCGTGCACACATTAACATATACTTACATGCACACAACGCATAAGAGGAAAAAATTACAAACATCCATTAAAACTCGTATACACATTAACATACTACATGCACACTGGTACACTGTCAACAATATCTGAAATTAGCTCGTGCACACATTAACATACTTAAATGCACACAATTTATATTTTAATGGGTTTGTATTTTGAGGGAGTTGTATTTGAAAATAATAATATATATATATATATATATATACACGAATTTTATTGATTCAGGATGGATTTGCTTTTACAAAAGCAGATTGTTTAAGTTGGTGAGCAGCCAAATAGTTACCCATCCAAACGTGCCCTACACAATAATCCACCTTTCACTTTTCATTATGCATAAAAGATGTAGTAATTGTGATTTTCAAAAAGTGAAATTAAACAAAGTCACAAACTGTCCAGCCCACCTGCATGCAAACTTTTACTCATATTATTATTTTATTAGCTCTTTTATTTGCTTGTAGGTCAAGGTATGTGTTAAATCAATACTAGACCACTAACCTCTAGTAGATTGATTTTTTAAAAATTTCTATTAATTTAACACATATCAAAGTTCATTTAGATCTTGGCCCTGTTTGATAAATGACTGTTAGCAGATAGTTGTTACCTGTTAGCTGTTAGTTGATTGGATTAATTAGAGGGTATAACTAATTAAGCTAGTTGATAACATTAGCTGATGGTAAAAAGATGTTTGGTAAATTAGTTATTAGCCGATAGCTGTTTGGTATAATTTCTATGTACTGGGAATCTATCCCTCCTTACTCTATTGCTATGTTTATTCATTACAGTAATTTATTTTGTTTAATTAAAAAAAAAAAAAAAGGTAGAATTTAAGACCCCCCTCCCGACTGGTGGGGCAGGCTGTCAAGGCGTGTAAAGTGGTAAAATGCTTGACAGTAATATAATTGACAACTAACCCTCCATGGCCATGGGGCCACGACCCTTCATGCATCCATAATCTCACCAATCATGCATTGAGTTAAGCCATGGCGGATTGACGGTGGCCGGCCGCTTAAACTAACCTACCACCAACAAACTATATTACTACTGCACTGCCAAACATTACTTGCTTTTACACTTTAAGACTTCAACATTGTGAATGGGGAAACAAAAGTCTAATATAATTAATGCTATCTTCTGCCAGATAGTGAAAACACGTTTGATTCATGGAATATGTCAGAAATTGAATATAATACTCTTGTAAGTTTTACGATTAATGGGTAGTTCACGGCTGACCAACACAACTGTTAATCAAACTAAATTACTAATTTGTCGTAGTCGACAGTCCGAGCAGTTTTTAAGACCATGGACCGACACTAGTATCACCCTCATCAACAACTTCTATTCTTTTAAAATTCATTTTGTGAATCAAACTTGCTGCGTAAATAATAAATGTGGTTAGTATGAATACCTAATTAGTGTGAAATCAAGTGTGATTTGGGATGAGATGGGTATAATGATAAGACATTGGTTCAGGTACGCAATCAATGGTGATATATATATATATATATATATATATATATATATGCTTCCTTTCATGGAGTGTACTCATGTGTATATTATGGTGCATGATCTTCTTGTATAAGTGAACTTTTGAATTTTGATGCATGGTGTGAGTGTGTGTTTTAATTTCAAGCTACCATGAAATGGGTGTTATGATGGGAACAAAAGGGTGGTTGCAATAAATTTGAATACATAAATTTGCCAAAAATAATTGGTCACCAAGTATTTGATGCCCAGAATTAAATATATATTATACCATTATTTAATGCTCCAAACATATAATTGCATAGAGCTTATTGATATATATACTAATAAAAATAAAAATGGGGATTAATCTCGACCTTAATTATTAATTTTGGATTAAATTTCACTAATTTAACTCCAAACATGTCCTGCCACTTGAATCCACAATTATTGCATGACAAGTAAATCTCAATACTCTCAAACACCTTGTGCTCATATGATACTTCTGTGATTCCTTTTGAGGGAATGTCACAGAATGTCTTTTAAGACTGTAATAGTTTGAAAAGTATATAACAGATACTGTCTTGTAATAGAGTCAATAGTACTCAAAAAATGAATAAATAAATAAATAAATAAAGCAACTTGGAGTTAAGGCTCACTCTCGGATTTAAATTCTCATCAACCTTTCTCTCTTGGTGGAATTCATAACTACTTCCGTAACTAGTAGATCGACCAGAGGGATCTTAATTAATTATCAATTCCTAACATCATTAATAGATTGAAACAATGGAAATTATTAGAGTTTTAGTATACAATTCAAGAATCAATTCAAAATATTTCAATATTTGTTCACTTCAGGCGTTTAATATAATCCTAATAATTCTAATTTTTTTCCTCTACAAGTATGATCTTACTAATTTTTTTTAATGTTATGGACTCTATTACAATGTAATATATATTCATATATACTTTCTCAACTTGCTGAAACACAAAGAATCAATACCCCCACACACAGAGTATATTGATCATATCAACTTATTATTATTATTATTATTTTTAAAAAAAAAGAATTTTTTTCACCATATGATGAAAATGTTTTTTTTTTTTTTTACAACTCCCATTGAGAGTCAAGCTTAAAATTTTGTAGTTATCAAACAAATTAACTTTTTGAGTGAGTGATTTAACGATTCATATTTATTTTGAGGACCAAAACTGCATTTAACTAATTAATTAACTCTATGTATAATTTCAAATGATATGATGAAGACGGAGAGGTAGTAAATAAATTTTATTTTACGATTATTGATTCAGTAAAAACATTCTGTTTTGGAACCTTTTATCGATTAATGTTTAATTTTAATTAATTAATCATTTGCTCATCATTGAAGTTTTGTAGTAATTAATTTGTAATGTAATGAAGATTTTAAAGTTATATATATTAAGGACATGTTAAAAGCTCATGATTGGAAATGATACCAAATTAACACTTTTTTTTTTCTTTCAAAGTTTTGAATTATGAAATTTATTTCAACTTTTAATAGATGTGTATTATAAAATTGACAAAACTATTTATACAATAAGTGACCATTTATAAGATAAAAAATTCATCAATCCAAGACACCCATACTTCTAACTTAGCTTATGCCAAGCTCGTTCAAATACAATATAATGGACGTTATAGACATATACATATGGAGATCGACAAATTTTTGTGTGGATCGGATGATAAAGTATCATATATTTTTTTTTCTCTTAGGATGGCAATTATAACCATCCAATCCACTCTTTTGGATGGTAATAACGTAAGAACTCGCCTGCACGGGTTTAACTCAGTGGTTCTGGTAGGATAAATCCCGACCGACCGATTTACATGTACTCTGCCCGCCCGTTTAAATTCGGATCGGATTAGGACTTCCAATCGATCTCTGTTACCTGACTGGTTCCCTGACTGCCCTGTTTCCCGACCGCTGTAACTTAGCCTTCAGATCAAGAAGGAGTTATGTGTCAGCTTTGGAAGTGGACAGAAAGTTAGTTTTAGGTTGGGACACGTGTATAACGCGTGTATCGCATGCCGGTACTTCGGGTAGGAAATGCTTCACTTTCCCTGATTATAAATACCAGCGAGAGCAATGATGGAGGGGCCTTTTGGAAAGATTGAGAAGTTTAGTCCTGAGTTGTCGGACTGCCTCCCGTCAGCACTCGAGCTAGATTAATTAGTCTACACATAGGTCCACGTGTATTTACACTATCAGGTTCAATAGGCAGTATTCAAGAGAAGAGATCAATATTCGAACATTGACAGCGACAGTGTGGGGATTATTTTCAAAGTGAGCAGATCCCTTGTGCACACCGGCATTTATCCATGTCTGCTAAGCTATCGAGTCACCATGATTTACATCCTCCCAAATGTTCTGTCATATCGAGTGTACTGTGAAGACCTTGGGATTGGGGATTAAACTTTTTGGGAAGAATAAGGCAAGAACCCACTAATTTATGCTAAACTTGCTACATTAGCATTACCAGGCATAGATATGTTTAGCTTTGTTGTTTTATCTTTATCATTTCATTGTATAAAACAAATGAAACTAAAATTAGAATTTGTTGTATATGAGAAATATCATGACAGCATTGGAATTACCTTAAAGATAGATCAAGAAATCCAATGCAAATTTCTTTTTGCCTTAGCCTTTAAGTCCTAATAATTATGCTTAAATATTTGGGTAGTACTTCAATTCTAATAATTTAAGCGTGACTCCTTCCCTTTCCTGCAGTGATCTGAGCGGTTAACTAGATAATGCACATTTGGTGAAAAATGCAAGATTTACTTAGCCAACACTCTTTACTAGTAAATACTAAATATAGGCTTTTCTCGTCACTTAAAAATTATATAATGAAAAATGTCGCAGTTAATAATTTTCCTAATATATTACATTTAAAAAAAAATTATTTCAACAAAATGTGCCAAAATTTTGTTCCTATATATATAGGGAAAGGTTCAAGGACGAACATGCCCCATGTAAAAAGTAGAAGACTAGACTGATCTATCAATTTTGGTATATTCAACATTTGGGGGTTGCTGCAAATTAAAAAGAAAATGGATGGATTTTCATTTTATAAATGTTATAACTTAAAAATGTTGACAATCATTATAAAATTGACTCATATTTTGTTACGGTAAAAGCCTGAATCATTAATTAATCACTCACTTTTATCGAAAGACTCGTGTTCTCTTCAGATTCCTATGATTATATCATCATTTAAAACAAAAAATCAGCTTTAGTTTGCTTGGGGACATTTTTTGAATGTCTGACTTCTATTCCATTGTAGTATTTGTAATATTTATCTTCTCGAATCCTAATGAAGCACAAAGAGTAGAACAAAAGGGTTTTTAACTAGGTGGAGGTGTACGTATTATTTGAGATTCGTAGAAATCGCTGGGTGTTTGTTGATTGGGCAGTGTTTTTCAACTTTAAAAGTTGGTATTGATTATCAAGTCTTCTCGTCTAAATGATGAGAATTAGAGATGAGATATTTAAGTCAATAAGAATTATACTATGAGAGAACTTGATATAATACAAAGATTTTGGAAATGTGTAAATGGGTTGGACTCTTGAAATTGTAGTGCAAGCTAGCTAGCTATTCAAAAAGATATTGTTCTCATCCTGTATTTAACGTTCATTAAGATATTGGTAATGAAACTTTGTTTGAATTGGATTAGATCATGTCTATTATTTATGCTAATGCGGATGCAAATGTGAATTTCTAAATCACCCCATGAACATGTCCTTAATTTAAATGATCTACTCAAATTTTTTTTTTGGGTGTTAGATCACACGGCAATGATTGGTTCAATTCGGGTCTGGCTGACTCTGTTATATGGGTCCAGGGTGGTTCAATGCGCACCCTTGTTCGCTCAGAGAGGACACAGAAAGCTGGACGCGGGTCTTTCTCTGTCCGTTTAATTGTCCTAGGGGTCATAGTCACGCCGGTTCGCTCAGAGAGGCTATCATCTGAGAAACGTATCCCTGGTCTTTCTTGTTCTCGTTTTTATATGGTTCCAGGGTGTTCAAGCCACTCCGGTTTTCGGTCATGAGAGGCACACAGAAACTGAGGGGTTCAAGTCACCCGGTTCGGTCAGAGAGTCACACAGAAGCTGACCCAAAGGGGAATCGTCACTTGAGGGTATCGAACCCAGATTTATCCTGGAATTCTCCCTCACAAAAAAGAGCTCATTTGTCACTTGAGCTACCCTATTGAGTTATCAACTCAATTATTGTTATTATTATTATTATTATAGACAACATGAATGAACTCAAAATTGATGTGCGTGATAGATGAAAATGTGTATGTCTCCAACTCCCAACCCATAAACAGGAAAAAATTCTTAGTTCACACGTTAAGGAAGAGCCACGAGACCAAACATGAAACATTCTAAAATCTTGACCAAAATTTTCATCAACAAACCCCGCCGAGACTCCCGCACAAGGAACCATTTTAATTCATTTCTCAACCTTAATAATGACGACAAAAAGCATAGCTTATTATTAAACTTTATAATCATTCCATGGACTCACCCAATCCCGTGAATGGGCGCATCTCCTGCATTAGTCAATAACTTTGGCACAACTAGTTTTTTGGTGGTTAGGCATCTTACGTGCTACTATTTGAAATTTATTGTGATGAACAAAATGTCTTCCCAACCACTTTTAAGTCAAACATTATTTGAAAAATATATTATTTTAATACATTGTACTTAATCAAAATGGTAATCTCAATCAATAAATCACATTAATAGTTTGTTAAACTATTTCAACTCAATCAATATGGAGATGACATTAAATTTATCATACTAGAAAATTAAAGACATAAAGATCCATAGTTCGTCGAGAAGAGTTCAAGTTAAGACACCGTCTGATTTTTTTTATGAATATGTATTACAAAACATTTATGGGTCCCTGGTCTACTCATAGAGGTGTGGATAAAATGACACAAGTATTTTCTATTTTAATTATCAGTGTATAATTGCTAGTCGACTGACGAAAAAATATATGATCAATTTATAATAACTAATAAAATAAATAAACATTTGGGTCGTCTTCAAACAAATGAAATTCAATGGTGGTCCTGGCCTTCCCATTTATTATTATTTTTGGATTATTGATCATAAAATAACAATTACTCTTATATCCATGTTTCATTTTCATTGTATATAGTGAAGAAGAAAAAAATTAAGTTTCATTTTTATTGTATATATAATGTATTATTTAGTACATGATAATGCATGAGTGCAATTAGATAGATTTGTACTTAGTTTCATCACTTAGAAAGTAGTGCTACTCACCATCAACCTACACCACAAACTTCATATAAATACAATAATAATTTAGAAATCACTACTAAATCGAATTATTATTGCAAGCTTTCATTTTTAGCACTGACACTTATCTGAGATAATACTACCTCAAAGCTCAACAAAGACTATTACATATATATTGAAGAATGGAAAAATTACATTTTTAGTCCTTCAGTTATATCCGTGTAGAGATTTAGTCTTTGAGTTATATGTGACTATCTTTTTTGGTATAGAGAGAGACTTTTGTTCAAATACGGCCACGCAACTCTCGTGCGGCCACTTAACAAAATACACCAACAGTGTTAACAAAAGACACCAATAGTGTTAAGAAAAAGCACAACAACACAACAATAAAGTGCACAAATACGCTAAAAAATACACAACACACTCAAAAGATGCATCATAACTCCCTAAACCTTAATTGTGTACATTGTGTGGTGCTTTTATTCATACTTAATGGTGCGTTTTTGGTGATGCGTACTTAATTTGTGCATGTTTTTGTTGTGAATTTCTTTACATGGATGATGTATATTTGTATAACTATTGGTGCGGCCGCACTAAACGTACAGAAAGACACTTTTACTGCATAATGTGGCAAACAAGGATGAGATATTTTCATTATGTAGATTCTAAAAAAGTGTCTACATAGATTTGTGAGAATGAGTAAAATTGAGAGTAAAAAGTTAGAGCCCTAGTATTACTTTTCTAAATAAAAGGGAAAATCCAAAAGAAGTGGGCCCAGTCTGCCAACAACAAGATTTTTTTTTAATACAGAAGTATTTTTTTTCGGGTTTTTTTTTTTTTTTTACTACGGAGTAATTTTAAACTTTCGCTTTCTATTCAGTTAGTAAACGGCCGTTAACATTAACGTATTCTGACAGCCACATTCTGTATAAAGATACCGTTACATTGGGCGTGGTGCTTCACCTTCGACTCTGCTCTCTTCTTCTTCTTCTCTGTAACTCTCTCCCTCTCCAATCCATTCTTTCCGTTCCTCCATTTTTAGTGGGAGAAGCTCAGTTTATAGGAAAGAGAAAGTGTAGAGAGAGAGAGAGCGACTCTGCAATGGGGTCCGAGAAGAAGTGGCTCTCCGTCGGTATCACTTCTCTGCTGCTTCTCTTGTCCGTCGCCGGCGCCTTCGCCGGAATGCAGAACAGTCAAGACTCCGAGATGAGGTACAGTATCTATACGTATAGACTCCCTGAATCCACTGCTCCGTTCCAGACCTTCAAATAGCATTTTGCATACTACGTATATTTCGAGCGATTTCCTGCAAAACTTTGAGTTTGAAGAAACAAAATAATCAATAGGTTTATAATAACCACATCCTTTTCTAAAATACGTAAACTAAATGTTCATGTTTTAGCTTTCGCAGACTCTGCATTGCCTTTTTATTTCTTTATTTTAAAAAATTCTTAGAATTTTACTCCATTAGGGCTCTGCTCGTTACAGAAGTTGTTTAGGCAGAAAACGAAAGTTCTGGAGAGAGAAAGATGAAGTCTGATTTCTTCTGATTAGCTCTGCTGCATTGATTTGATTTGCAGGAATTTGCAGAAAGAAGAACCGCAGAGCTTGCAAAACTTAACAATGGCGGCAAGGTTACTAAATTATTATTATATTTTATCGATTTAATCTGTGATGAATCTGAGCGGTCGGATTTTGGTTCCAAGGGGGGATCATTAAACTCAGACCGTTGGATCCTTTATCCGCTGGCCGGTAAAAGCCCCCGGAAGGATCATACTCAGCCGTTGAGATCCTTCGATCTCAACCACACCAAGTTATAACCGCTCTGTCTCCTCCACTTGTATACTTCCAGTAATACCCCTCCCATTCCACCGAATTCCCCACACTCCCACCCTCACAAATTCTCTCTTCCCCTCCTCCGCAAAAGCACTTTCTGTACGTGCAGTTCACGCGCAGCCGAGTGGAAAATGCATCCACCTTGAGCAGTGTGTGTTTTCCTCTTCGCACTGTACTTTTTTGGCTGTGGATTAATAATGTCGGTCGCCCTATTCTTCCCAAAATGCCTTCCTCTGCCTTCATTCAATGACTAGTGCACCCAACATCTTCGTCTGCTCAATCAATGTATGTATTTTCGTAGAAATTAATGTGAGGTTTCTTTCGTTGTCCATGGTTCAGGTTGGCAGACATGGAAGAAACTCTTAGTAAGCATGCAGTGGATGACCCTGAAGAGGTCGCCTTCATGGTTACAGAGTAAGTGCATGTCTAATATTCCTTTACATCCATTCATTGTCATTCTCATAAAATAACAAAAGAAAAGGAAATTTGTGAAACAGTAATTTGGTGTCACTAGATCACAAAGTCCTTTAACATAATAATAATAATAATACGCCTATAACCAGGGATCGAGTCTCACCAGTGGCAGTGTGGGAGCAACCTCTCAAAGTGAGGGGACTTCTTGTGCGCAGTGAACACCGGTCTAGCCTCTATGGTTCATGTTCAGTTGAGTCACCATGATTTACATCCTCCTAAAGACCCTGTTGGACGGGGTGTGGGGGCCCTTAGGTTGGGGTTCAGCCTTTTGGAATGATAATAATAATAATACGCCCTAACTGGTCGAGGTAAAAGTTGGAAAGAATAATTAGGGATCGAGTCTCACTAACGATAGCGTGGGAGTAACCTCTCAAAGTGAGGGCTCCTTATGCATAGTAAACACAGGTCTAGTCTCTGTGATTCATGTTCAGTTGAGTTACCATGATTTACATCAACTAGATGCTTTGTTGGGTTGGAGTTAAACTTTTGAAAAGGATAATACTAATATCTTTTGAGAATTGTTATTTTTTTGCCTGGCCTTCTATTTGTGTCCAATTCTTTCTCTGCCGGTGCACGTTGCGCTTTTGCTGTCAAATGTGTCTGTGTGCAATTAATTTCTGTAGCACTCGTTAATTTTTAGCCAATAATATTATATCATGATTTTTTCTAATTTTTATTTTCGGAATAACTTTATTTTGTCATTGGCAAATTTAGATTCTATTATATTAAAGTGCAAAAATAATAATTTTTGTGTGTGTATAAATTGACACAACTTGTTTCGGCTATTACATCCCTTCATATTTATTTGGATTTTAAATTGATTGATATTACTTGTTTAACAATTCTTATAACTTTTTATTCTGTACATTTAATATATTTTTTATTATAATTTTTAAATATATAAAAGTTACATTACAAAAATTAAATTATAAATAAGTAGAATATTATTGATAGCTAAACAGAAATAAAATATTGGGACCAATGCCAAATTATAAGCTTTCATTTATTGCTGTATATTCTACTTGAGCTTTCCAAGCTGGCTTTTGCAGCACAAATCTGCAAAATTATTAAGGACTTATTTGATGGCTGTCGTCTTTGTCTTCAATAGCAACTCGCACATGAAACTGTGACTATCTATCTGCTTACAAGAAAATTCCATGCCACTACCCTTGATTATTATTATATACAAGGACATTTTAGTCTTTATACCATCCTACTCATTTAATTTCTCATAATCCTATTCCTTCATCTTCCGTACTGAACAATAAAATTTAAACTCCTACTTTATTCTGGCACGAAATTACAATTCTTTTCTCCTAATTCCTTTCTCCCAACCAAACTGCGTCTACCAACAGACACATAGTTGCTACTTGCAATGTAACAACCATGATTATTTGATTTTGGCACCCACATTTCTGTTTCAAGAAAAAGTGAATTACCTATTGTTAGATAATGATTGAACAAAAAGAGGTTTGCTATATATACAATTCAAGATTTCTCCTGTTTGGTGTCCTGAAATGTTGTTAAAGTGAAATGATGTTTCAATTGAGTACTAATGGCGTTAATTAACTTAACAGAAGCATCAAGAACAGCACAGAGAGGCGAAAACTGGGATTTTTCTCGTGTGGGACTGGAAACCCCATTGATGATTGCTGGCGATGTGATCCCAACTGGCACAAGAACCGTAAGCGCCTTGCGGATTGTGGGATTGGGTTTGGGCGCAATGCCATCGGCGGCAGATACGGCCGGTTCTATGTGGTCACTGATCCCGGCGACGATGACCCCGTGAACCCCCGCCCGGGCACTCTCCGGCACGCCGTCATCCAGGACAGGCCGCTCTGGATTGTGTTCAAGCGGGACATGGTGATAACGTTGAAGCAGGAGCTGATCATGAACAGCTTCAAGACCATTGATGCCCGGGGAACCAATGTCCACATTGCTAATGGGGCCTGCATTACCATCCAGTTTGTCACCAATATCATCATCCATGGCCTCCACATCCATGACTGCAAGCCCACCGGAAACGCCATGGTCAGAAGCTCCCCGTCCCATTACGGTTGGAGGACTATGGCGGATGGCGATGGCGTCTCCATCTTCGGCTCCAGCCATATATGGATCGATCACAACTCGCTCTCTCACTGCGCTGATGGCCTTGTGGATGCTGTCATGGGCCCACTGCCATTACCATCTCCAACAATCATTTTGCCCACCACAATGAGGTTCAGTTTGATTAATTTGGTTGATTCTTATACCTTTCTGTTTAACTTACTAATGGAAAGTTAAAAACAGGTGATGTTGTTGGGTCATAGTGACTCTTACACAAGAGACAAGCAAATGCAGGTGACAATTGCCTATAACCACTTTGGGAATGGGCTCATACAGAGAATGCCAAGGTTAATTCCCAGTTTTATTTCAGATTTTGTCACATTAAATGAATGGGTTTTCAAACAAAAAAAAATTAAAATGAATGTTGTGGAAAAATTGCAGGTGCAGACATGGTTACTTCCATGTGGTGAACAATGACTACACTCACTGGGAAATGTATGCCATTGGTGGAATGCTAACCCTACCATCAACAGCCAAGGAAACGATACCTCGCTCCAGCCAATCGTTTTGCCAAGGAGGTATGTATAAATATATAAACATAAATGTGCAATCCAACTATCAGCTTAGCTTTTTAGTTCAGACGTAACACATCTGCATTGAGAGCATGTCGGACACTTAATATATTTATGCAATCCAACTATCAGCTTAGATTTTTAGTTTATTTGGTCGACTTGAAACAGGTGACAAAGAGAGTTGACACCGCCAGAATCAATGGAAGGGGTGGAACTGGAGATCAGAAGGAGACTTAATGCTTAACGGCGCATATTTCACCCCATCTGGAGCTGGTGCCTCGGCCAACTACGCCAGAGCTTCGAGCTTGGGTGCCAAGTCGTCGTCCATGGTTGGCATGATGACTTCGAATGCCGGTCCCCTGGCTTGCCGCAAGGCCCGCACATGCTAGCTAGCTTCCTTATCCTACTCCCACCCTCAATTTTCCCTATAAAACTACATAGAACCATTGTTTTTGTTTGTCAGTTACTCTCTAAAGTCTCCATCCTGGTAAATGTACATTTGTTTCCTTACTATTATTGTCTCTCAAAGGTTGTTCAACCTCGCCAAGAAGGCGCAGAAGCGTTGTCCATTGCTTCCATTGCGGCTCCGCTTCAGCTTCAGCTTCAGCTTCATCTCATCATCATATCCCATCCATTGCCCTAACCACCACCATTGCTTTATCTTCTAGCAGGTTTAAATTTTTACTTTTTCGAGTCACACAAGTTATATATAGTGTTGTCAATGTCACAAAAAGAAGGAAAACATAGAAAAAGTCTCCTTTGTCTCCCCCCTCTTTTTTTTTTCACTTTCTTCTACTTTGTAATTGTGTATGGAAACATTAATTGTCCTTGGGGGCTGTGGATTGTGCTTATATCATATATTTTATATATAAAAATACTTTTCTTATTCATGATTTACTTTTGTATTTCTGGTAATTGCTATGATGATGGTTGTATATGTTGTCAATGAGATTATTATTATTATTTTCTGAAATAATCATGATTCTGGTAATATATGTTCTATACTTTTTCAAATATTTTCATTTCAAAGAAATCATAGAACAGTAAGAGTCAAACTCTATAAAAGCGATTCGAGCCGAATCAAGATTAGTTCTCATAGAGGTGAGAATATTAGAAGCTATATGCAAAAGTTTAGTGATGGAGCTATGAATATATACAAATAAACTGAAATTAAATTTGTGTTGACAAAGTGATGTTGTGGTTACATATGATCCTCTCATTTCAGCCATGGTAATTCAGTACAAGGCTGTGAGATTCTCAATGAAAGAGCAATAGTAAAGAAAAGTAAAGTAGTGAAGTGAATTTACATCATTTCTCAGAGGCAATCAAGGATTCATGAAAAGGGAAATAGACTACATTCCAAATTACACCTTCTAGAGGAACATTAAATGACCACATATATATAATATACATGTCCTTGAATTGGCCTCCAATAAATTAAAGTTTACCTTCTACTACATATCAAGTCACATGAATTGTTGAGTATGAATAATAAGAAGAAGAATAATAAGAATAAAAGCTTAGCTTGTTGGAGGTGGAGTACATTACACCTATCATATGAGAAGTTGATAATAGATGCCCACATGGACAGCTCAGTTGGTCACATGGGTGAAATTTGGAAACAATGACTCGAGATCGAGTCTCATCAGCGAAGCAAAGGTCTAGCTTCTGTGTTCAGCTGAGTTATCATGATTTATATCCTCTCAGAGTCCCAAATGCTCTAGCTTATGTGTTCAAGCTGAGTTATCATGATTTTAACATCCTCTCAGAGTCCAAAATGTTCTAGCTTTGTGTTCAGCGATGAGTTATCATGATGTTCAGTGAGTTATCATTGATATCATAGATTTTACAATCCTCTCAGAGTTCCCAAGTTCAGCGAGTTATCATGATTTACATCCTCTCAGAGTCCCAGAATGTATCTAGCTTCTGGTGGTTCAGCCGATGAGTTATCATGAATTATCATGATTTAAAATCCTCTCAGAGTCCAAATGCTCTAGCTTCTGTGTTCAGCTGAATAATCTCGAGTCCAAATGCTCTAGCTTCTGGTTGCAGCTGAGAGTTATCATGATTTTACATCCTCCAGAGTCTCAGATGCAGCTCTGAGTCAAGGCTGGAACGTGGGAGGTGCTTGGATTAGGATTCAATTTTTTGGGAACAATAGTGATAATAGGTGAAATGAAGGCATGCAATTGCTGTGGGATGGACCCTTGGCTAGCTTGTCTAATATGAAAGCTTTATTATCTTTATTGAAATGATTGTAAAGTTAGGGTTATATATTATTGTAGGCTTTTAATAGATGAGAGATATGCCAGCAAGTCCATCTTTAGTGGGCATCACACCATGCAATGACTTACAGTTGAATTGCAGTCTTCATATTTATCAGTCCAAGCTTGCTCTGATCTGCTCTGTGCTGTCAATTGTTTTCTTCAGGATACTATCCCTAGTTACTTCCAAGATTTTATCTATTTTAAAGTCATGTTCAATTTTAATTTTGTTGATTTTCAATTGTTTATTATAATACAAAAGGAACCATAGTTTTATTTTATTATCTTTTAAAACGCCACAGTCATGTTGGCGTAGTCCAATTTATCATTTGCCTGATCTGTTATTTGACTGAATTGGACTCAGTTCGAGTTAAAATACGGATCAGCACCAAACAATAAAAATAAATAAAATAAATAATTCTTGACCCAATTTGATCCCAATCCAATTTTTTCTTTAACTAATAAAAAGAGTAGTCTACATTTAACAAATTAAAATGTAGTACTACTAACAAAAGGATTTTCAATTTGATAATAAGTTAAAAAAAAAATTTTTTATATTAAATGTATATTCAGTACACAAGTAATATATTTTTAGTATATTAAAATGTATATTATATCATAGAGTCATTATTTGAGTACTGAAGAATACATTATTTTATATAGATGTACATTCAGTCACGAATAGTATACTTTAATATATTTAAAAATGTTTTTATTTTTTTTTGTTATGGGTTGCTACAATAATTTGCATATTTTCAATTATGGAGCCCAGACTAACTTTCTATGGACAAAATTTGATGGCATTATAATATCCTACACACGGCGTACACTGCACTATGCGTTCCAGATGCAAACGACGTCGTTTTTAATTATTTTTTTTTTTAATTCCGCCAGGTGAATGGTAGTAGGCTTTTCTTTAAAAAAAAACCCGCTGTTCAAGAATGTTAATAATGTTATACTTGATACACATACATGTTATAACAAAATATACATATCTTTTTAAAGATATACACATAATCTAACATATAATATAAACATAGAACTTTAGCATAATACAATAAACTCTTAACATAATACACAACAATTTTCTGATTCGAATGTACAATAATTTATAAACAAATACACATACTGTTGAACCAATACACATAAAACGATTGTGGAACGAATACAATAATCTCAGCAACTTCTTACGTGCCTCCAACACGACCCCAAAACGACGTCGTTTTGGGAGGGCGCGGCGCACAGTGCTATGTGGGCCGTGGTGGGGGGTAAAAAAGGAAAAATTATAGGATTGAATTTGATGGTTTGTCCAAATTTATATACAGGCTAGACTAAGCTCTAGTATAGTACTATAGCATTCGAATCAGATCAAACTAGTCATCTTGGTCCATTGATACAATATTCTTATATTTTATCTTTCTTACTTTTTAATACACAACTTTTGTTTTATTTTTTCTTTATTTCTTTTTGAGTGAAGAAATGAGCTACATACCCTACTGGCCTATCTTTCCTTTCTCCTTCCATAGCTTTGTCTAGACTTAGACTCCATTATTTGGCACTTTAATCTACACACAGTATCTTCATTAGTCAAGTTTATTCAATTTTTGAGGAGATTTTTAATAAAGTGGAAGATAGAGAATAAGGAGAGTAAATGTATTGAGTCATCCGGTAAGCATTTGATTTTTTTGTGAGCGGAAAACGCATATGTGCGCATTTGTGCACATATAACGCCCAGCTGGAGTGCATGCAATGTACGCGCCGACTATAGCACTGCTTTTTTTTTTCCCCATTTTTGTGTCATATAAGCTTTTTCCTCCTTTTTTCTTCTTCTCTCTCCCCTCTCTCTCTCTTAATTGGTACCTCAAAAACCACAAAAAAAACTACTCCTATTGAGACATGCATATCTGATTGCTTGTTTTTTGAGTTTTTCTTTTTTCCCTACTAGTTCAAAAGCATACTAGTACTTAAATACCTTCCTCTTTCGAAATTTTTGTTTTTGATATATAAAAATTAGGCATGAACTCTCATACATAAAAGTTTTAGGCCATTGCCACCAACTACAAGACTATATACAGAGTGACCCTTATTATACCAGAAGTTCAAAGAAACAAAGGAATGTAAGCATTACCTCAAGCTAAAAATCACAATAAAAATGTCAAACATTGGCCACCAGCAACTCTTTCTTCTTTTTAAAAAAAAAAAAAAAACTAAGAGGAAATTCAACAAATATAGTCTATTTCAATAACAAATGTGCATTGAAGCCATCCTTCAGCTGGGATTACTGGAAACATCAATTTTTACATTTGCATCCATTCATCAACAAAAACATAAAAACCAAAGCTCTCAGTTTCCTGCCCAGCACCTCCCTCTGCCAATGATACCAGTAGGTTTACTCTAAACAGGAACCCGTCTGAAGCTGCTAGGCTATTCGTTAGGAGCCATGAGAGTACCTTGTATTGACAGTTCGAGGGTTAATCTCTCTTACAGCTTGACTGGCTTACCAACACAAAAGTGTTATGTCTTCTTTCAAATTCAGTGTACATGTAAATACAAGTGCTCGAGTGGCAGTATAATTCACTGCTGCCTTCTTGCCATACACCAACACAATCTGGTATATAATGCCACCATTAACAAAATTCAGTGTGCATGTAAATACAAGTGCTCGAGTGGTAGTATAATTCACTGCTGCCTTCTTGTTGCATACGCCGCCACCACAATCTGGTATATAATGCCACCATTAACAAAATTCTAATCAAGAAAAATCAAGCATATACTTCTATATGGCAGCAGCATGTTGGGCAAGTATCCACATGCCACATGCCACATACATCATATACTGCTTCCTGATTAAGTATTTGGAACTAAATTGTGACAACAGGAATTATGGCCGTTCACAATTATTAGTGTTATCTCATTTGTTATCCTAGCACAAGTTCATAGGATACACCAACACAGTGATCGCTATTGGCCTTTTCAGACACAATCTCTAAAGCAAGTTAGAACACAATAACCATTTCTCCACATCTCCTATGAACTTTCACTCCCAACTATTAACAATCACTGCCTTTGAAGTCTTAAACTGTGCCTTGTGTCAGGATAACCTGTCTTCCTATTCTTTCCCTCATACTCCAATTTTCAAATGGATAATAGATTAATAGAATATGGATCTGCATGGTTGTTCTTCCAATAAAAGTGAAACTCGACTCAAGCCATAGGGTTAGTCACATGGGTTTAACTTCTTCATTCAATTCTTTAAAAGTGTCATGGTGGTGTTCCTCAAAGAATTATGGAGTACAAATGCAATGGGGGTTAGTTGTGGATTTCCAAATATCAAATGATGAATTATAATAGTAGTAAGGAATGGGTAAAAAAACAGCATTATGCTTGCATGAACAGCCAATGAAAACATAATAATGAAACAGTAAAAGCAGGTGCACACCCCTCTGAAGGAAACAAATATGGGTAATAAAACAGAGGACAAGAGGTTCCCTAAGAATTCAAAGAGGGGCAAAAAAGGAAATACAAAAAATGGCCTACTCTAGTTGTAGCTGATCAATCACTTCATAGATCAGACAAAACATACCCCCAAAACAGCCAGGGCTCTTTTGCAATTAAAAGCTGTTAATTCATTGAGAATGAACCATCTTTGTACTGAAGAAGGGTTACCACCTGAATCTAGAGTACTTTCTAGTTTCTATTCAATAATACATCAGAATGTAAAGATGAAACAGGAATGATGAAGTCTTGCAGTACTTATCATAAACAAATGAAAGAACTCTGCGGTAAAGGATAAGGTCTCCAATCAAGAGAAGACTGTTTAAAAGGTGCAATAATAAAAAACTAACAAATCAAAAATTTAAAATAAAATAAAATAATGAGTTCTATCACTCTATGACAAGAACATTCTCTTAGTTAGCAGTTGTTCCCCTTCATTTGGCCAAGTTCTGAAGAAGGCTCATGTTGAACCCTAATAGCATTAAGGGGGTGGATGAAAACAATGGGAAAAAGGACTTTGTTTTTCATTTTCTTTCTTTCAGATTGGTTGAGCTTTAAAGTATGGCAAAAACAATACAAAATTGGCATACTTCAATAATTGAACTAGAGCACATCTATTTTCCAAAATAAACTAAATTCTACAAAACAAAAATTATGCACTGACCTGAATTTAAGTTAGACAGTGAGCAGCTATGATTATTCTTGATGCGAGCACTGAGCTGAACCTACACAGAGTCACAGCCAGTTCTTAGCCTAAACAAAATAACAAAATAAAGCCAGGCATAGGACTAGAAAGGAAGATCAAATTATAGAGGATTTACATTGACTCATCAAGAGAATAAATCTGCAGTTCATGCAGAACCAGGTGGGCTGAAATTGGATATCTGGTTGGCGATTTGCAGTCCCCATGGTGACACAAATGAACAAGGCCATGAAAACCATGATCAGTTTCCATGTTAGGCAGCACACATGCAACACAGACTGCCAAAAATCTCCCCCACATGGCAAAAAATGTGCACCCATCCCACTGGAAAAGCATGAAATTCCAAAGACATTAGTTTGGATGGAGGCACACAGCATGCAGTGTCTTCTTTGACAGGTCATTAGCAATAGCTTCAAATACTTTTTAAGATAGGTATGTCAACTAACAATAATACTCTGCAATAATATCAACATGTGACAACAGTACAAATAATACATACCTACAAATTACAGCATGTGGTATTGTTATGCGACATTTATCAGCATCAAGAGGTGCACAAGAAGCTCTATTGTCATGCAATCATATTTTAAGCTTCATAGTGCAAGGAAACTCTGCAGCTGCTGCTGCAGCAAGTGAAGTAGCAATCGCGGATGGACACAGCTCATAGCAGGAGGTCCATCGCATCATATGAAACTAGGAATGTAGGATGTCAACCTAATAAGAGCTAGCACTCATTCTTGGTTGCCCACTACTCAAGGCTGTGGCAACCAATCAATCAAAGAAGTATAAGTAACTTCATCTAAACCTGGTCCAAGAGCTAGCACTCATTCTTGGTTGCCCACTACTGATGACTGTGGCAACCAATCAATCAAAGAAGTATAAGTAACTTCATCCAAACCTGGTCCAGCAACAGACATATGATCACACAATCCAAAAACAGTTTCTATTTTTCCCTTCCTTGTAAAACCCCTTTTAAAAATTATAAGTGACAGAATCTGGAGTAATTCCCTTTTTTACCATCTCAGCAAGACTCCTTGTAGCTTCCTTAATCTTGCCAGATCTACAGTATCCATCAATAATGATTGTGTAAGTGATCTTATTGGGCTGTAGATTCCACGAATACATTTCCTCCAAGACACTCCTAGCTTTATCCATCTGGCCTAACTTACAATAACCACCTATTAGGGCAGTGAAACAAACAACATTAGGTGAAAGTCCTTCCTTTCTCATTTCATCAATGAGGCATCTTGCTTCCTCAAGGTGACCAATATTGCACATTCCATGAATAAGAGAAGAATAGGTGGCATCCGTTGGCAGATAACTTTTAATTCTCATCTCATCAGAAAGTTTAAGGGCTTCTGTCAGATTCCCATGTCTGCTATAAGCCCAGATAAGTGTGTTATAAACTACAGAATTTGGTGCAATTCCCTGTCTGAGCATCTCATCAAAAAAATATCTACCCTTCTCAACTAAGCCCAGCTTTGCAAAACCCATTTATCAGGACCCCAAACGTATGAACATTACAGACAAGACCCATGTTCTGGCATTCATTCCAAAGCATCAAAGCTTCATCTGTCCTGTGCTTGTTGAAAAGTCCATGGAGAAGTAAATTAAATGTAGAAATGTCTGGTGCAATTCCTTGCTTAACCATTTCTTCCCTCAACTTGAATGCACCATCCAAATTGCCGTATTTGCAACATGCACATATTAGTGTGTTATACGTAATCATATCCATTTGTAAATGTCTATCCAACATCACTTTAAGAAGCCTGAAAGCCTCCTGCACATTACCGGATTCACAAAGCCCATGAATGAGGGCATTCGAGGTCACTGTATTGGCAGTGAACCCCCTATGTAGCAGAAAAAACCAAAGGTCAACAGCCTCAGAATATTTTCTATTCTTGCAAAGTCCGCCAACCCAAATATAGTCAATAACCCATCATTTGGCTTCAAATTTCTTAATATCATTTCCCTAGTCAAGTGCAATGCAGATTCAAAACTTGAATTTGTGCAAAGCCCAGAAATAACCGATGTAAATGAACCAAGATTAATGCAAAGACCCTCCGATAGCATCTTTTCTAAGAGCTGTTCAGCTTTATCAATTTGATTCATTTTGCAAAAACCTTTAACTAATGAGTTGCAAGTAACAGAATTTGGTGCAAATCCCTGCATTAACATTTCATCTTTCACCCTGAGGGCATCATCAAGGTTGCCCATTCTGCAGTAGCCATCAATCATCGTATGAAGATGACCTCATTCGGCAAACAGGCCATTCTGTGACATTTCCTTCAAAATCACACAGGCTTCATCGTATTTCTCAAGTTCACAAGACAAATTAATAAGCATGCTATATGTTATAACACTTGCCTTGAGAACCATTGCATATCATTTCATCTTTGAGCCTAAAGGCCTCTTCCAAGCTCCCATTCTTGCAAAGCCCAAAGAAATAAGGTTGTTATAAAACAACAACATTGGGAGCAACACCCACCTCTTCCATCTTTTAAAAAAAACAGCTTTGCTTCCTCAAACCCTCCCTCCTTTAACAAAAAGCACAAAACAATTAAACTATAGAATGCATAAACAAATGTAAACATCTGGTAATAACACTCGCGGAATCAAAATATCAAAAACCTGGAAACTCTTCTGAAGTTCATTGCAAATCAACAAGAGAGTCCAACAGAAAATTAACAAGTCCTTTAAATGATGGAAACAAACCCTTACTTGCTAAGATCTGAAAAAGACATCCAATGCAATATCAAATCCTGCACTCTTGAAATTGAGTACAAACAAACATGAATTAAAAAATCATATATCCTGACAGCAGTATGCGTTTCCAAAAACACCATTTAATTCAATAAACTAAGGTAGCAGCAACCTCAACGTGTTTAAAATAAATCAGGGTTAACAAAAACAAATGCAGGAGATTCCCATCGAATCAAACTTATCAAAACGCCCAGCGGGCGTTTCCAGGTCCGAACCGCCACAAGAACGAAGCAAAAAGACAATAAGATCTAAACACAAACAACGAAAGCCAAAAGAACCGGACGCAATGTGGAAGAACTTAAGAGCAGTCAATGGGAATTAGAGAGAGAAAGGAGACAAGATCAGAAAATAAGGCATCAAACTGATCAGGTGTCAAATTGGATTATCAGTTCTTTACAACTTGGAGTATTCCAAACGGCGGCTGGAGAGCAGCGAAGTAAGCCACCGCTGGTCCACAACCAACCTCCTGCGTCCCCGTCGGCCGGCTTTGAAATTAACCGTTCTCTTCGGCCTCGACGGCGACGGCGCCGTAGCTGCGGAGTCGAAGCTGTAGATATGACGCAAAGCTAGAGAGCGCTTGATTGGAACAATTAGTTGCAGTGGTTCGAGGGGTTTTC
>VALG01009979.1:23319-49881 GCA_009835305.1 Ipomoea purpurea
ATAGGTAATTGGTGACACCATAACTTTTACTTGTTACATCATCTTATTTATTTTTTGAAGATAGTAGGTAACTTCATTAATAATCAACCAGCAACGATAGGCAAGTCGGTGGTATAGCAAACCACGACTCAAAGCCAGACAAAGAAGCAGACGTCGTGCTAACACATGGGTAACATGATTCGCTGACATATTGACATAGCGAACAGAGATGTTGCTAATGTCAGTAGCAATCTTACATCATTGCTTAATGACTAAACAAAACATAGATGAGTTCACAGTGCAGGAATTAAAAACAGTGCAAAAATTAAGGACAATCAGTTTCTAAGACAACATTAGTTAAACTGGTGCGCTTTCATCCACGTTAGAGCTACTTAACTGCCATTGACTCAACATAAAAGGGTTATTTCCACACCTAGCCTCGCACTGCAAGTGCCACGAATTTTCCATTTGCATCCGAAGTACTGCACCAAAACCTGTCCATCTTCGAATGTAGATGCGTCCACATTGCATTTAATAAAGCCCATGGGTGGAGGCAACCAACTCGAGGTATGTAAACCATTAGCAGGAAGGATTGAAGATACCTCACTGTGAAGCTGATCCCACGATGCAACCAGTGACGACTGTGCATGTGTTCGCATAGACTCCAAAACTGGTGCGTTATTCTTCCAAACCATTTCATTCCGGTAAACCAGATAACCCAAAGTCGAGCTGCTATATCAGCAAGCTCCCCCTCTGTCAGTGTGCGTAGCATTTTATTCATAGAAGCCATCAAACCTTCACCATTGAAATATGAGCGACTCCCCCATAGACCAACTGCCACAGGACAATCGCAGATTAGATGGTCTAGCATTTCGTGTTCATCAACACAAAAGGGCAACCACCCCCACCCAAACATGTTTGGTTCTCAGATTCTCATGCAAAGGGGGGACATTCGTAAGTTAATCCTAAAACATAAGATCGTCAGAACACATGCCTTTCACATACTGTATTTAAATAGTGTTCTGGGAACATACCTGACTCCATTGTTTTCCCGTAGTTGCTTGAGTAACTCCAGGTAGAGTAATATGTCGCACAGGAACAACAATTTGAGAAGAAGATATCAGAGAATCTTGCACTGTAACTTCTTTAAGTTCCACTTTTCGTGGTTCAACGCTCCCACTTAGGTTATCATTCTCAATGAACTTGGCATTTCCAGTCTCAACAATTCTAGTAGTATGGCTAGGACAGTAGAATCTATACCCTTTAGATTTATCTGGATAACCAATGAAAAATCCACTAGTTGTTCTTGAGTCCAGTTTCTTTTCATGTGGATTATAAATGCGTATCTCCGCTGGGCATCCCAAAACATGAAGGTGCCTTAAACTAGGTTTCCTTCCTGTCCACAGTTCAAATGGTGTTTTTGAAACTGCCTTACTAGGAACCTGTTTAATAAATAGGCAACGGTTTTTAAAGCATATTGTCCACAATGATAAGGGTAAAGAAGAATAACTCATCATACTTCTAACCATTTTCATCAAATGTACGATTACGCCTTTCTACAACCGCCATTTTTGTTGTGGCGTACCGGGCATTGTGTATTGAGCACAAAATGCCACGTTTTTAAAGAAATTTAGCAAATGGACCTGGGCATTGTCCATTTTCAGTATACCTTCCATAAATATTCACCCCACTATCAGATTCTTAATATTTTCACCTTTTTGTCCAATTATCTTTCAACCTCATCCACAAATACCTCTAAAGGCATTTATTGATTGAGCCTTTTCATGCAACAAATAGCATAACCATAACGTGAAAATCATCAATAAATGTGATGGAAATATTTTTCCTTTTCGAAAGTTGGGACATCAAAAGGTTCACATATATCAGTGTGTATAATTTCAAGGAGCTGTGTGCTTCTTGTGGCTACATTTTTATTTATGTGGTTTGAATGTTTCCTTTAATACAATCGACACAAAATACCGAGATCAGTAAAATCCAATTCAGGAAGGATTTTCGTTCTTTACAAGTCTTTGAATCCTTTCTTTAAGCTTAATCTTTCATCCACTAAACTTCGTTTAGTTCCAATACAATGATGCAGGGTTAAAAAAAGTTTCAGCAAAAAGATTGTCAAGCTTTAGTTTGTACAAACCATCGAAAAGAATACCAGAACCAATAAAATGATTTTGCTTAAATAAACTGAAACAACCATTTCCAAACTTAAAGGAAAATCCATAAAGGTCCAGTTTTGACAAGGAAATTAAATTCCTAGAAACAGAAGGAACATAAAGAGTTTCAAACAAATCCAAATGATTTCCAGTATCTAAAATTACACGGTAAGTTCCAATGGCTTCTACTGGAGCTTTGACACGATTCCTCCATGAACACAAAATTTTTCATTTGGCTTTATGGTTTGGGTCATAAAGGAATCCCTGCATAGTATTCGAAACAAGAGTAGTGGAACCAGAATCTATCCACCAAGTATAATAAGGTACTTCAGTTAAATTATTCAAAACATACTGATATATAATGTATACCATTCTTTTCGAACCATGCCTTACGCTTAAGGAAATCTTTCTGAAAATGCCCAGAGTTCTTACAAATGACACTTGTCATTCTTATGTTCCTTTTTGTGGATTTGAGAAGATGGACTCATTAGTCTTCATTGGTCCTTTCTTACCCTTTTGATTCTTCTTTCCAAACTTCTTACCAGCCCTTGACTGACCCATAAGATTAAAATTGAGTGAATTCCTTGTATCTTAAGCCTTGTTCCTCTCCGAGTTAGCATTTCATGCAATTCGAACACATTCCACTTATCTTTAATAGAATTGTAATTCCTTGGAATGTCTCATACTCAAGAGGCAAAGAGTTTAAAATAAATTGTACAAGGAAAGTGTCATTCACGTCCTACTCCCATGGACTTTAATTTTGCTGCTAAGCTCAACATCCAAGTGATATGATTATGCATGGAACACAAACTGTCAAATTTCATGTTGGTTTAGTTTACTCCCATAAGAGTGTCTCTTGGGCTTATCCAGAAAACATTCCAGAATGTAACATTTTTCCCCTCCACATGTTCAACCTATCCTTAGCACTGTCAAATTTGGGATTGTGGACTTAAATGTTGTTTCCAATTGTCATTCACATAAGTATTAAGCTGAGTTTATTCAATTTTTCCATGCCTTGATGGAAAGCTGCATCATCATCCACTGCTATTATCATTAATAGGCAGCGGGCTTGTCATTCCAAGAGTGCTAGATCAAGATCCAAAACACCGAGGTGAAACTGGATTGTTCATGCCACTCAGGCAAAATTCAGGGCCCATTATACTTAACAACTAGCGCAAACTTACCGAATGAATTGAAACACAACCTAGAATGTGCAGTTGGCATATAAAATACTCCCAAACCATTAATTATATGTTCAAACATAACCAGATTTATCAACATAATCATAAACAAATAAGTACATTGAAGGTCGTCCTTTGGTGAATCCAACCAAACATATAACTTTAAACATAATCGCGAATGTTAAAAAACAATACAAAAATCATAATAATTGGCCATTAAATATATTATGAATGGACTTGTTTGCTATCTTTGGATATGCTAAACAACCCAATCAAATATAAATAATTAACCACTATTATGTGTATAATTATGAAATAATTGATCACCTTTGGGCGACTCTTAAATATTTCAAAATTATTAAACTTCAATTTACCCAATACTATAAAAAAATAAAATCATGTCATCTATTATAAGCATCACATAATCATGGGTAATTGAATTTTATTTTTAAATTTGGCATCTATAAAACTTTATAATTTGGCCACTTTGGTGACTAACAAATTAGTCATAATTAAATACCAAATAAAAATACTATAATAATAAAATAAATAAAACATGAAAATTTATACAGAGTTACAGTTTAAAAGAAAACATCATATACGTAATCATCAGTCCAATACGTAACTTTTTAATCCTTGAGGAAGAATTCAATAAGGATTAATATTTTATACTGTAATCCATATATATAATGAACCACTGCACTAAAAAGGTGAATCAAACAAATTGAATTACTGTAATTCATATTTCCAAATATACAGCAATATTACGGAAGCGAAAAATACATTATGGATACTTCATTTAATTATGAAGCATATGCACTAGGACAATAAAGTTTATACTGTAATCCATTATCCATAACATCCATATATACAATGCAGTACATATATATATCAAACACAACAAATGCATGATATAGTGATATGCAGTACACAAACTTTATATATACTTTTTGATGTGAATATGCAGTACCCAAACTTTACAAATGCAGTATGCAAACTTAAACATTATATATATATATATATATATATATATAATATATATATATATATATATATATATATATATATATATATTTTCTATCAAACAGAAACGCAGTAAGCGATCAAGATAAAGCATATAAAGCATATAATCTATTTCATGATATATGGCTTTTAACGTTAACAGCACATACATACGCAATTAAACGAAGTGAACCACAGTTACAGTATTCTTCATGCTTCAAGCCATCAAAAGTACGTACATACAACATTTCATCATAATATATGGAAAAAAATATGTTCTACAACCTGGCTCATGATACCACATGTAAGTTAATCCTAAAACATAAGATCTTCAGAACACATGCCTTTCACATACTGTATTTAAATAGCGTTCTGGGAACATACCTGACTCCATTGTTTTCCCGTAGTTGCTTGAGTTAGAAACTTGATTTCTCCCTCTAGACCTTTAACATTCACTTAATCTAATTCCCTGATGGAGAGAGTTTTAGTTTTTTAGAAAGGTTGGAGAGAGGACCAGAGTCTCAGAATGAAATATAAATAATAATACGTTCCATCAACGTAAACCTGATGATATGCAGTTGAAACTGCAATCTTATCTTCTTAACTGAACAATCACAGGATTATCTCATTATTAAATTATAAATAGATATTTAATTATGAGCCACAATAAAACATAATCAACCATAGAATAATAATTATTATTATTATTATTATTCTAACACATTCCTCATGCATCTTCATAGGAAATTTCTACTTTTGAAGGGATTGACAGCTTCCATAACTTAGACCACTCTTTGAAGTGCATGTGTGGGTGTATATGGAGATTATAAAATTAAGCACGTACCGCAATGATAATATAAGTGCATATGAAGATTATAATTTTCAAAAGGAAATATTAAATTTAAGAAACGCGAAATTAATGGTGGTACGCTAATCATAAGGACTGCAATCTATAATTGGGGGCAAAATTTTGTGCAAGACTATTTCAGGAATCTTTGTTTGTGAGAGGAGTCGGGTACAGATAAAAAGTGTAATAATACTAATCATGAAAAAAGAATATTTTTTATTTATAAGAAAAAGTGTAATACTTTTGAAAAAATATATAATATTTTTATATTTTAATTTAAAAGTATTATATTTTCTTTAAAAAATACATTTTTTCTTTATAAGAACAAACATTTTATTCCTAATTAATATTACATTTTTTAATATAAGTATTACATTTTTTATCTTGGCTCAACATGTCTCACAGATAATGATTATGAGACGATTTTACAACAAATTGATTCATAATTGAGCAACTTTAATATGGGAACGGAATCATGCACGTGATAACAGAACCAAACCAACAACACTTAACCAATATTAAAGTTTCTTCCTTTTTCCTTATAAAGTGAAACTATGCTTATGATAACAATCACAGGTTGGCACATTTTGTAGTTTTGTACACTAAAATATAAGTGAAATATGACAAACCTTATAGGAACAACATTTTGCAATGTCAAACTTCCCAATTATTGCGTTGGGTGCATTTTACTTTAATTTGTTGTTTAATATCATATACATATAAATTAGTATTAAAAGTCATGGCCAATGATAGAGATGGTACAATACGTTATTGTATTGAGTATGATCAACACCATAAAAGTACTTTATATTTTAAGTACATTTGAGATATATATAAAAGTTTTGTAAATTGACCTAACAAATTACAGGATAAAGTTATTTCTGTTATATATAGTTTTGATTCACCTAAAAAGAAATTTTACCTCAATTATCATCATCATTTACTTTCAATTCGAGAAAAAAATCTAAAACTTATAGAGACTTATGAGATTACATATCTACACTTCAAATGCCTACGAATTTCATTAATTGAATTAAATATTTACATATTTCATTGATTTACATACGAATTTTTCAGTTAGGTAAATTTAATTTTACTTGTTGTGATTGACTACTACGTGCCTATTACCCCTATTATATATGGCCTACTCACGTACTCCCACCTCCACCTACACTAGTTACTTTTATTGTCCTTATTGTTTACTTTCATATATTATTGTCTCTCTAGTATCGTAATATCTATCTACCTCTACCACAACCTATGGTTCATACTACTACCAATCACCCACACCATCCAATATCATTTTCATTTATAACACACATTGTCATATAGGGTTTGGCAAAAAAAAAAAAAAAAAAAAAAAAAAAAAAAAAAAATTCAATTGACCAAGTAACCGATGTCCAATCGAATCTATCTATATATATATATAGTTTTTCGACTAGTTACGGCTATATTGATGATTAGAAATTTTAATAAACATTTAAATGTAAGGGTATGTAGTGGTGCTCAAGAATTGGTGAACCCTACCCTTAATTAAAAAGGAATTTAGTTAATAATCAAATATTAAAAAGTCGAATCAAAAAATAATGTCACATTATGAGAAAAAATATAGGAGAAGAAAAAAAACATTTTCCTTTCATTAATAATCAACCATTGCATATCTTTACATTTAACTGTTTAGTAATATAGTCATCAATTTGAAAACTGGGTAATAAAGTCATAATTGGGCAAAAATTTGAAAAATCAATATTTTTTTAACTTCATAACTAATAGTGGACTGAAAGCTAAAGATTTAAATCGATTCGACAATCAACATCTATTACTTAGTTGATTATTTTTTATTTATTTTTTATTTTTTATTGCTAGCCCCTAAATGACAATGTGTGTTAATGAAAAAGATAGAGAAATGTGGGGTCAACAAGTAATGGTTAGTTGGATAGATAAGTTGTTGTGGAACTAGATAGATGTTTTGGTACTAGACAGACAGTGATAGATGAAAATAAATAATAAGGACAATAAAAATAGTTGATATAGGTGGAGGTGAAAAGTACATGAATAGATCACATATAGTAGGGATAAGTAAGCATGTAATAGTCAATTACTAAAATAAAAATTAAATTTACCTAACGAAAAATTCTTATTTACGTTTTCAATTCATTATCAAATATCAATTGAAACCCACCATTAAGCACCCTTTACACGGACATTTTTATATAACAAAAATAATTGAATATCTAATAATGTATAAATCATGGTTGGGTTCGAACAAATTTGTAGAATGAAAAATAAGAATATAAAAAACGTTGAAACTTGAAACGTATAATAATAAATAAATAAAATAAAAAAAATAAAAAATAAAAAAGTGAATATGAACATAGATTCTTGAATATGTACTTTGAACAAGTGTCAGTTATCTATTATGTACGGGTAAACCCCATGCGCTATATGAATCTTCTGAATCATCAAAACGGGTTTCTAAAAGTAGGCAGTGGGCAATATAATGGGCAAACCTTTACCACATGGTGCATTAAAGTTGAAGTCACCACAGTTACGATTTTGCCCACGAAAATAAAAAATTTTATCAACACAATATGGTACGACATGATTGTGGAAAGATAAATTATAAATGACTTTTAGTGATTCATTATGCGAGAAAATCAATATCTGGTATCAATAAAAATTTTATCTCACGTTGTTTTGATTTAAAACGTGCGTCACACTTTAAAAAATTAAGTTCAACTCCCGCAGATTAATAGTAGTCTTGTTTTGTGCATAATGTTGAGTTGCTCATATACAAATGTTATAAAGCGTTATATATCAAATTCAGGACCGACGGGGGGGGTGCATGGAGGTCAGTTCAGTAAGTATGGGGGTGCGGTGCACCGTAGGCGTATAGGTGCTACGAGTGAGTGATAGCACAAATCCAGAACGAGGAGTGGCCGAAAGGTGGGTTCAGTACCAGAGATGGAGAGGTGTGGAATGAGCGATGACGCCGCCGGGCGAGCGGTGGCGGGAGCAGGCCCGAGGGATCGAGGAGCAGGGAGAGAAGTGACGGTTCACAAGGGAGATGAGAGGTAAGGAGCCACAGCCGCCAAGAACGATGGAGAGCAGGAGCATAAATGTTGTATGAGGGGAATCTAAACTAGATTCTTTTTTATATAGAACGTGGTTTAGTCAAAATGACGTCATTTTGACGTGTGCTACAGCATGGTGCCAAGTTTGCACATTCAGGAGAGGAGCAGTTGCCGCGCACAGGTGCGGGTTACCAGCTGCTTGTGCGTCCCTGTCTATACGCGTCGGGGCCACGCGCGGTTTAGGAACGCATTGGACATGGGAATCGTGTCTCCACGTGCTCCGATGTAGGGCAGAGGCGTCAGTCTGGTATTCTGGTAGTGAACCCGGCCAGTTAGCCAGAGGGGGAAAGAAACAAGGCACGAAGGTGACGAAAGCAACAGAGGGCGAGTAAAATCAACTGAGAAAAACGGAACGAGGGCCAGACGCTGTAGATCGGCATGCACGCGCCGGGCGACCACGGGGCACCGGGCTTGGAGAGGCACCCAAGGTGTGACGAAGCGGACACCGTGTGCCGGCCTGGTGATTGCTCTCCTTCCTTGGCTGAACCGTACAAGAATCGAAGTTCCTGTGCCAGACGTCTGGCACCGAGAAGCAAAGGTTCTAACTCGGGTCCGAAGTTTGCTCTCTGTTTGGTCAGCATCGGCGAAACGGCAAGAAGTCAGGCGACGAGAGATCGCTCGGCTCGGTTGAATGCTCTAGAGAGGCAGCGCTCGAGCCACTGATGGTGGATCTGTTGTCTTTTGCTCTTCTGGTTCTTTTTTTGGTGGTTTTTCGGCGAAAAGTTTGGGTTTAGCGGGGCGAGCAAGAATTGAGGAAGACGAGATGGCATGGGAGAGTGAGACGAAGAAGGAAAGAACGAGGAACGTGTTTAACAAAAAAAAAAAAAAAGTATGTCAGGCGCGCTTGCAACATGCCTTTCCTGTGCGCGAGAACAGTTGCTATCTCTCTCATTTATTTTCTCTTTCTTTGGGAAGAGAAATAACCTCCCTTGGAGGAGGAGTTGTCCCTCTTTCTCTTGCATCTCTCCCACCATGTTAACTGTCCAACCTAAAAACCCGTAAATTAAATCTTTCTATAATATCTAATATTAGATGCTTTTTATGTCACAACATATTTATAACTATTAATTAGACATTGTGTTAATTGCTGTTGATCCATCGAGTTAATGGAGTTTTTTTAAGCTCTCTATTTCATTTATGTTTACGTCGCTTCAGGTTATACCCTGAATCGTGTTTATCCTTTGAACAACTATAATCATTAATTGAAGGTATAATTGACAAATAATAAAACGAATAAAACGTATAATTTGTAGTAAAAACGATGATTATTTAGTGTGTAGGGCGGTGATAGAGGGACAAGGCTGCGAGGCTAGTATAGCCGAAGGTACCCAGGGAGCTTTTGAGTGCGGCCGGTGGTGTGACCCGCGGCGGCCTAGGCGAGGCTATGTAAAGAGCGCCGGCGACGCGCTGGCAGTGATGAGGGGTGAGAGAGATGAGAGAAAGACGAAAGCCGACACCATGCGAGTGCAAATGCGAGATGGTCCCTTATCAGTGTGGGTGGGCTCAGCAGTCTATCCGAGAGGATATTTGTCACCCATCAACAGGTCCTATTAAGAAAGAGAGTCCCTTCACGAATTGGTACGTACGAGGCACATGGGGATTAGGCAGCTGTAAAATGGTAAGCATAATGGAAGGAGGACGTTGTGAACGACAGTAGAAAGGTCCAGCAGCACATGATGAGAAAGACCCTGAGAGCAAGAACAAAGATAAGAATAAAGGATTAATATGACATTGATGAATTTTGCGGATGAAGGTCGGGTCCAGGAAAATGAAGATGAATTTTTGGGAATGGCGCGAATGATCGTCAATGCAGATGCACTTGGGAAGAGAAAACCTTGCAGATCATCCTTGGGAGCGATCGTCGGGCATGGACGATGTCACACGGGCCGTCGTTCGGGGCGCGGTGGAAATGATCAGTGCCGTGAGAAGACGGCGAGAGAAAGAGATCAGGTGGTTAATCGGTATCTGCTGGCCGACGCGGCTGGTGGGGCCGCCCCGAAGGCTAGAAAGTTCTTCTTGTAAACCCGGTCCTCTTGCCGTTCTTCCATGAACCGGTCCGGGTCGAACTTCTCCGGTTCGGGAATCCCTGAAACGACGAGTCAAGAACCGACGGGAAAACGATCGTGCCTTTGGGGACAACGTAATTCTCCGTCAGCGGGAAATCCACCCCCGGCAATGTGAGGTACCAGCGTCGCCGGAGCTCTGAACCGCAGAACCTCACGCGCCACCGCTCCACGTACTTCATTTCCCTGAGGTGCTCTGGGGCGATGGGCTGCTCCGATTCCGGCGACCAGAACTTCTTCACCTCCGTTCTCACCCTCTCCAGAACTTCCGGGTGAGACTCCAAGAGCGTCACCGCCCACAACAGAGAAGACGTAGAAGCGTCCTGCGCGCGAAGAGGAAATCGAATAAATGGCGCCGATTTCTTTCGGGTTATAAACAAAACCACCGGCGGCGCCGCCGCCGTTCTGTTTCGCTTCGTTCATTTCCTAATCGCTTCTTGCATCCAGAAATCAATGAGGCAAGTGGGTTCTTTCCGGGTCTCCATCGTCTTCTGGCTCTGTTCCCGCACAGAGCGAAAGCGTCTCCACCAGCCTATCCACCGCGAGGCGGGCGTTTCTGAAAGCGAAACCGGGGATCAATCGGGAGCTCCATCAACACATTGAAGTATAATCACATTGAATCTCCGGCGGGCCTCCCCGCTCAAATACGGCCCGGCAAACACGGTCTGGGAGGTTTCCAAGTTCATGTCTCGGCAGAGAATGCGGAGCGGGATCGGCTCCGACGGCGAATCCGAGGACCTCCGCAGCCAGCACCCCAGTGTGTTGATAATAATCCGCTGTTGGATTTCCGTGTAGGTGGCCAGCGCTTGGGGGTGAAGTTGGGGGCAATTCTCCGGCGGAGGTCCTTATGCTCCTGCCCGAACATATATATAAGTTATGCTCGCCGAAGAGCTTCTTCCCGAAGGGGTGCCGATGAGGTGGAAGGCGTCTGGGCGGACATTGGAGAAGACCTTGTGGGAGAGGTCGGAGAATGGATGTAGAGAATAAACCGGCCGATGATGTAGTTGACGGAAATGCCAGCGCCGGTGGTCTTCGCCAGGGCGGACTGGTCGTCCCAGAATTTTGTCGATTAGTGACTAAAGTGACCACATTTCCGATGAACGGAAACACGAACGCCGGACCGGGAAGAAACCTCTTCTTCTTCAGGTAAGAGATCTGTTCAAGAAGAAGAACCAGAGCTAAGAAGGCGACTAAATATGGTACGTATGGCGACAGCACTACCCACATTGAGTTCTCCATTGAAGAATTCTTGTCAAGAAACTCTCTCTCTCTCTCTCTACATTAATCTTGATGGCGCTTTTTATAGGGGCAGAGAGAGAGAGAGAGAGAGGTCAAATTAAACGAGGATTGTTGGTCAATATAAGCAACTGACGAAAATTCTGGAGGCCAATTACGAATTGCTTAACAGCAGAAGAGAATTCAAGAATCAAGAAGATTGCAGTGGGGGTGGGTTTCTCTTATAGGGTGTGGTGGGCTGACAAAGATTAGTCAAACGTTCAAGAATCGAGAATTCAAATTGGAGCTGAGTTCCAAGGAGAAGGGCCTGCGGGGGAACAGCTGAAAGGAGCCGTGGTGAATGGGCGGAAAGGGGAGGGGTGGAAGATGGTGGTTTTGGAATGTCCTCCGTAATTGTTATATCATGGACTATGATTTATTATATCATGGACTAAGGTTACGGGATTCGTTTTGGTAGGTTTGTTGGGTTATATGACAGTTAGTCAGAGATTTTCGAGTTAAAAGATATATATAGAAAGTATTCAAAATCTCACTATTTAGCCGGTATTTATAAAGGACGACGCGAGGAGGGCACATAATACGAGGAAATTATGTATATTTAAATATATTATTACCTTGTATAGGTAGAATAATTGTAGTAACTTAATTATTATAGGTTTAGTAATTTAGTATAAATAGGTCAATTGTATATGAATACTTGGAACCACTAGAGAAAATATATTGTTCTGCTAGTTTATTCTTCTTGGAGTCCTCACACGCTCGAAGTGTGAAAATTGAATTTTGTCGTGACTCGAATACCGTTAGGAGCTAGAAGCTTGCTCGAAAGGTTTCTTCCGTTGCGTATTAAATTTCAGTACGTAACAGCACATGCCGATCCTTCGGTATATGCAGTATGTGAAGCGCATGCATAAGGTAAAGCCAGGGTTGGCCAATCTGTTCACGTGTTTAGAGATTCCTGATTTCACTAGACTTACCGCTATTGAGTTTGCTAACAGAACTATGCTTAAGGCTTTAATTATCTCAGGTTGGATGCTCGACATCGACCTAATATTTGGAGTGATAAGTATTAATCTCCACTTGGTAGTGAAATTACACTCGGTCGTCTGAGATCTAGGTCGGGTAAGTGCGAGAAAAGGTTAATCATGCTCGGACACGACTCTACTCGGTCGGTAGGTTTGTACCGATCATATGTCGATATGGTTGAAAATAATCTTCTATCAAACATGTTGTGTTTAATTACCATTAACATAATTTGTTCTTACAATTAACAGTTTATGTGACTATAATTATCATATTATGTGCCTGTAATTATTATGTGATGCGTGATTTCAATGTGTTTATAGGTACAAAAATAATTAATTGTATCAATTATAGATACAAAATCTAAACATTATTTTTTGGGTGAATGGTTGATAGCCAACTGGATTTAGGAGGAAGTGATGTGGAGGATTCTTATCATCGTCTTCGGCTCTTCGCAAGAGACAACCATGTGGGGCTTGCTTGCAATGTCACTTCAATATCCATTTACCGATTACAACGTTAAAGATTGGAATTAACAAAGAGCAGCAAGCTCTGTGGGAATCCTTTTTTTCTTTTTTGTTTTTCTTTTTTGCTTTCGAACAACCTAGGAGATTGAAATTTACAAGAAAATGCAGGTTACAGGAGAATCAACTCTGGGCATCTGTTTCAACATTAATGGAAATTTAAAAATTGAATCAAGCAAAAAAAAATTGAATATTCAGAATCAAAATTGAATATTTAGTAACTAAAACATTTCTGTTGTCCCTGATCGAGAAGGATGCCAGATGCCGAATAAAGTCAAAAAAAAAAAAAGGGTAGAGGTGAACGGGATTTGAATGAAAATCAAAATTTATGGGGCGTTTGGTTGGAATGAAGGAATTATGAGAAAAAGAATTGTAATTCTATGAGAAAAGAATAGAGTGAGAATTTAAATTACGTTGTTTCGTAAGAAGGAATAGAATGATTGAGAATTAAAAGAGAAAAAGTGAATAAAGATTAAAATGTCTTTGTATAATAATATAATCATAAGAATAATAAAATAATAATTTAACATGAGATTACAATTCCACAAAGTGTGGAATTGTAATTTTTAAGTAGGGAGACCCTAGGAATTGCAATTCCATAGTTAGAAGGAATTGTAATTTTGTGGAATTGCAATTCCCTCTAACCAAACCATGGAATTACAATTCCATGGAGTTTGGTAGGAATGGAATTACTCCTTCAATTAAATATTTTATTATCTAATTAAAAAGTAGTATCATTCATTTCCCTAATTAAAAAAAAAAAAAAGAAGAGTATCATTCCATCTTATTGCTAATCTAATTTTTAAGTTTAGATTAGTAATTTTAGATTTTTGTTTTGATTGTTTTTTTTTTTTGTTCATATTGATGTTTGGGATATCATATATTACGATCAATTGTCTTTATTTTTTTTTTTTTGTATTTTTAAAAATATTTATTCCCATTACAGGGTCATACACAACCAAACATCAATATTGGTAATCATTCAAATTTCACCATACTACCAAACATGCAAAGTACTTTTACCAAAACTCATTACATTGTGAAGTATTTGATTCTTATTTCGACTTTGGTTCCACCAAACACACTTGATCTAGTTGGGAGATTACTATCCATCACAACTTGCTTTGTAAGAGTACAATCATACTAAACCAGCTCACACATGCCATGTTATTGAGCTAGCTAGCTAGGCTGCCATAGCTAGCTTTTTGAGTACAATACTAACATGTTTACTCAACCGGCCATCTGGTTACCTTCTTCAAAGGTTATCGGCAACCAAACTTCAGTTGTTGGTCGCTGAGTTTAGTATCTAGAGTTAGTAAAAATGGCACCGGAACTCTAGTGACGGGTTATAACAAATTAATAAGTGGTTCTTGGGTGATTGCTGGAAATTATGGAATTTCCGACCACCTGAAAGTAATCTTAAATTAAGTTGAAAGTTTTGTTTTAACCACTTTTGGTATCTGGAAAAACCTGTGTTGCTATTTCGGACCACTTTTTGCTTTCGACTTGATTTAAGATCACTTTCAGGTGGTCGGAAATTTCATAATTTTCAGCAGTGATGTTTCGATGCACGAAAATAACATGTTGATAAGGTTACTTCAGTACTGGAAATTATGGAATTTTCGACCACCTAAAAGTGATCTTAAATCAAGTCGAAAACAAAAAGTGGTCAAAAATAGCAACAAAGATTTTTTCGGATACCAAAAGTGGTCGGAACAAGGGTTTCAACTTGATTTAAGATTACTTTCAGGTAATCGGAAATTCCATAATTTCCAGCCGTGCTTGTAACTTTTAAAAGTTTAGGGGTTATTTGACATTTTTCCCTTATACTCTCATTCTTATACTAATACACATAATTTACATTTTTACCCCTCACATTTTATTGTTTTCTTTAGCAATCATAAATCTAGTTGTTTTGGAGGCAACGGGCAAAACAACACTGGCTCCGGGGGCAGATGCCAACACGAAGTATTATCACAGGTATGCCTCTGCCCGTAGGAAAATAATTTAATTGTAGGGATTAAGAATAATGATGGGGTGTGGGTGGAAGGGATGGTATGAATTCAGTCATCTTGGATTATTTACGGATATTTTTTCCTCTAGTAATTCTAGTTGTTCGGACCCCCTGTTTGATCATTTTATTCCCCGGGTTACTCAAGAGCAAAATGTCGCGCTAATGCGCCCCTATGAGGTGGATGAGGTGAAAACAACAGTTTTTTCTATGTTTCTTGATTAAAGCACCGGGGCCCAATGGAATGAATCCGGGCTTTTATCAACACTTTTGGAATGTGGTTGGGGATGATGTATCTCTATTTGTAGTGAACTGTTTGAATTCATGTGCACCAAATATACATTATACAACACAATTACAATATCATTTTGATTATACCCTCAAATATGTGAAATTGTTATTCAGTTTCATTTTGTATACACTGCAGTTTCATTTTAACACAATTACAATTTCATTTCAATTAATTGGAGTTTCATTTGATAATATTAAAATGACACAATATCAATTTAGATACACCATAGTGTCTACCGTTTTAGACCATGGTCCACAAAGCTTTGTGAACCGCGGTCCACAGTATTAATTGCTGCTTAGTTCCTTACAATACTTACGTACTTTTAAAAGTAAGCTCTATTGATGCATCATTATATTTGCAATTCTGAGAAAATTTCAATTTTAGTCACATGACTATAGGGGCTTTGTTAATTTCAACACCTAACTTTAAAAAAATGTCAATTTAGTATCTTGAGTATGTGATTTTTGTCAATTTTGGTCACTCCGGCCAAATTGCCGGCTAAATTTGGCCGGAAAAATTTTAATCCAACATTTAGTCTAAAATCTGAGGTGCAAAATGGTCTTTTCCATCCTTTTTTCTAATTGGTTTCTTGGTGGCAGCGACGAAGCTCCAGTGATGTCCTCTCTGGGTGGCTGGGCAGAGTGAAGTAGCGAGTAGATCGGTGTCTCTGGAATCCCGACGGAGCTTGGCGACAGCAACCATGGCAGATTCGATGGTCGTTCATCTCCGGCGAAGCAAAGTCGCGACTTCTCTCTTTCTTCGGCGAATACGACAGGCAACGACTTCCTGGCAATGAAAGAACCTTCGGGCGTGAAGATGGGCTAGAACTGACATAAGCGGAGTTCCTGGTGGTGTGATTTAGATAGCTTTGTTAGATAGTTAAAATAAATATTATATAATATATATTATATAATATAATATATCTATAATATTAAAATTAACTATATTTGAAAAGAGATTGCGAAGGAATGAATAGGATGAGAAGCAGCTTAAATTGTTTTGGTATTGAAATGCATGAAGAATTAAATTATTATAAAAATAGTGATACTACAAAGCTGAGATTAGGCCTAATGCTCTAATGACCATGATCCACGTACATACACATACTACTCATTCACGGAGTGCTATGCTCATACCACGTATGCATTAATTAATAACAAACTTATTATACTTGTTTAAAAATATAATATAATATTATTATAACATTGCCCCTTTAAACCAAGTTAGATTATTGGTCATCCCAATATTCCTGTTCTTCAATTAGAATGTCTCAGTCTTCCACGCTTCGAAAGATTATCTGCAACTTTACATTCACTTGAAATATCAAGTTGATTGTTTTTCAACAACCACTCTCATGATTTGGAACGTGCTTGCTCGACCATTGAAAGAACTGGATTTTTGGACAACAGATCTGCTTACTTGTTTGTCACAAAAATATGTTTGTAATGCTTCCTGCTTTGTGTTCTATCAAACTCCAAAATTCTCCTTAGCCAAATCTATGATAGACTAGTTCTGCTGCAAATATTCTGCTTCTGCGTTGAAAGGGTACAATCTCTGCTTCTTGATGACCAGCAAAAATGGCAACTAAGATAGATATGTCTTATATCCTGATGGTGCTTTTTTCTGGTCTCAATCATATCTCCAGCTCCCAATCACTATCTGTTTTGTATCAACAAGTTCACAGTTTCATTAGTAAGTGTAAAAATTCCTCCATTACTCGTACCTTTGACACTATCCAGAATCGTTTGCTGCAGCCCAAGTGATTTCTTTTTGCTCCTCCTATGAACCTGCTAGTATCCAACTCCAAAGAAATATCTTGGCCTTGTTGCCACCAGATACCCTCAGAACTCCAATTAAACTTTTAATAGTGTAGCATTCAATTCTACCAGACACTCTTTGGACCACCTTTTAACTTTTCAGCTAACGGAGTCCGAAACCTGGTTTGGAGTATTTTTCCATTTTGGAACTTTTTCAAAAACAGCAGCACTACTTTCTTCTGTGAAATAAAGATTCTACCATCCATTCTAACAACTCAAAGGCCACAGAAGTAAGCCTATAAGCCCATATCGGTCATTTCAAACCTCTTAATGACGCCACCGATTCTGAGAATAGTCCAAGTTGTTCCAGTAAAAACGCAGATATCAACATACACGACCCAGATTAAAACAATATCACCCAGAATCTGTGCATTGACATACAAAGGTGTTCATGAGGACATCTCATAAAACCACTTTCAACCAAATATGAGTCAATGCAGTACCATTGTTTTATCCTTTACGCCTTCTATTTGTGTTGGTTTCGGCCTTTGCTTTAAGTTCATACATTTTGTGCTTCTTATTACTGTTACTATTTTCTGTTATTTTTTCCTTCTCCCCCTTTCTTCAGAAATCCTGCAGGTTGCTCAACCATATATTTCTTCATCAGAAAAACCATTCAGAAAAGCAAGACTTGACATTCCATTTGATGCAATTTCCAAATCACTTTTGACAGCAAGTAGAAATAAGCAATTCGAACGTATCAAGTTACTTACAGGAGCAACAACCCTCAAAATAACAAACCTGGTTTTCTGCTTGGAACCGCTTTGCTACCAACCGTGCTTAAAAGGTCAATTTCTCCATTTGATTGTCTTCGTTCTGGTAAACCCTTTACTCAATCGGCCTTCTTTCCAGGAGGTAAATCGTTAACCCCAGTAACCATTCTTTTCAATGGGCACGCATCTCCCTCATCCATCGCCTTAAGCCAATAGTTCTGTACAAACCCTCCTCAAAAGTTAAAGGGAGCCAAATCTGGAAAAGAGAGCAAATTGAACAATCTCTTCATCAGAACAGGTCATTATCATGGACCAAAACATAATTTGGCAGGCGAGCTGGTAAGGGCGCTCGCGCTGAGATCGTCGAACTGACGCTCTGCTGGCTGTGTAGGAGACGACATTATCCTGAGAATCGTTGCCTCTTCCAACAATATTTCAACAACAGGAATAACAACCTGTACTTTCATCTTTAGCTAACCCAATCAGACACCCATATTGCATCAAAAGTGGCATCACGATAATAACAACCTTTTTAGTTTTAGGACTGTACAGTTTATAAGCCTTGAGCGTCAACTATAACCAATGAAATGCACTTCTCAACCTTATCTATCCAATTCTTTCCCTCAACGGACTGGCACATGTGCATATCCAAACATCGCAAAAACTTTGAGATATTTGATAGAGGTTTTCTCCACTCCATGCTTCTTCCCGTGTCTTATCACGGACACTTTTAGTTGGATCACCTAATCAACACATAGAGACACAACAACAGCCTTCCTGCCCCAAAAAAAGGCTAAGGCAGATCCTTAGAGTTCAACATGCACCTTCACCATATCCATGAAGACCTATTTTCTCCTCTTAGCCACTGCGTTTTGTTGGAGTGTATTCTGGCTTGCATTTATGCTGAAATACGCCTTTTCTTTCAGAAATTAACACAAGCAAGTATATCTGTACCTCCTAATTTCAAAAGTCTCAAGATTTTAATCTCATACCACTTGCTTTTCAACACGCAAAAGTCTTAAATTTGTTTAAAACATCACATGCTTGCAGACTTTGCTTCAGAAAGTAAACCCTATTTTGGTTTGTTTTCTCTGAAATCATCAATGAACGTATATAAGTGACTTACAACTCATGTGAGGTGAACTCACAACGAACACAGGCTCTGAGTGAACATCTCCCCACTGCTTGTGCTCTCCTTGACTTGCCCACGACAATGATTCTAATGCTTCTTCCCAATCCAGCACAAAATCCTCACAGATAAGATCTGGGATCATTCACCACAGGGTAAGACAGAACAAGTTCTTTCTTGCAAAGATAGTTAATCCCAGAGAAATGAAATGCCGCAAATCGCATATGCCATAACCAACTTATCATCCAGCCAAACTTCAGAATTAAGCAAGCAAGGAGAGTCTGCTTAATTTTCAAAGGAAATAGTCGATTTGAGACATATTACGCTTTGCAATCAAAAACTCCTTAGCTTCTGGCAATGGTAGCAACACCCCTGAGCCAATATCTATCTTATATCTTTTTCTACCAACTGTCCCATAACTTCAACAAATTTTGGTGTAGTTCAGGACATAAGAACACATCGTGAATAAATTGTGAGTACCATCCTTCAACTGAAACGAGATTTACCCTTTTCCTCAAAATGACACCTTTGACTTATTGGCCAAAGTCAGCGTTCAGACCGAACTGATTCATCCAGTTAGAAAACATTCTTCTTCCCCACCCACATATATTATACACCGGCAGTATTTAAGCCTAAGGGGTAAAAAAAAAAAAAATGAAAAAAAATGTGCGGGATTCAAACAATATTTTCATTCTTCCCTCATCCACGAAACCACGCAGAGAGCTATGATCACTTCTAGCTTACATATAAATAATAATAAAATAATAAAATAAAATAATAAAAATAATAATATTCCTTCTTACCACCACCGAAACGAGCTCTGCTCGCGCCAAGAACAGGAAATCACCGAGCTTCGCCGCTGCCACCTCAAGAACCAATTAAGAAAAAGGATGAAAGAGACTATTTGCCCCTCGATTTAGACCAAATGTTGGACTCATTTTCGGGCCCAATATTTGACTCGCAATTGGCCGCAGTGCGCAAAATTGAGCAAAATCACAATCACTCAAGTACAAATTCGACCATTTTTAAAGTGTGTAGAAAATTAACAAAGCTCATATATCATGTGACCCAAAATTGAAATTTGCCTTTGCAATATCTATATATGGGCGATGAGTTGTGCGCGGATGCTCCAAGGTGAAGATGTACGTTAGATTTGGCCGTTAATCCAAACTAGATCAATCGCTCAAATTAAAAAATTTTTTGAAAAAATAACCGTCTCAATATCTCCATCTCTTCAGGTTAACTCCCAAAGATAGACAACTCCACTATTTGTTATTATATTCCTATCATATATATTTTTCAGTTGAATTACGATAATGGAAAAAACAAAACTTGGATTAGAGCTTTATTGAACTTGGGAATCAAACCGAAAAACACAATTGTACTGTTGAGTGATAAAAAAACTTTAAAAATGGTTGCACCAATTAAGTTGGAAAACAAAGCACTTTAAGAAGAAACAACACAAACCTTTCAAGAAGGAAAACAAAGCACCTAAAAGAAAAAACACACTAAAGCTTTAGACCCAACCGCACCTAAACTTCAGACCAACGCACTAAAGCCTTCAGACCAACGGCACCTTTAAAAGGAAAACCAACGCATCTAAAGGCTTTAGGACCGACGTACTAACTTTCAAACAATTGACCACTTAAGACCCAAACTACAGCACCTTAAAAAAGAATAATCAACGCACCTAAAGCTTAGACCTGACACACCATTAAGCATGTTGCAAAAATCGCGCCTAGGCGCCGCGCGCCGCCGCGAAGAAGGCCGGAATCGGCCTCACGGTGCTTGGTTTTTTTTTTTTTTTTTTTTTTTTTTTTTTTTTTTGCGTTTTAAAATTGCGAAAACTCGGGAAGGGTATAACTTTTGACTCGGTTCTGTTTTGGACAATTTTTTTCAAATCGCGTATTTTTTCGAGATTTATCAAGGCGGTTTGGTCTGTTTTCGAAGGCGGTTTGGTCCACTAATTTCTCAAAAAATGCTTCTTTAGCTCCTTAATTTTAGTTTTTTTATTATAGATGATTAAACAATTTTGAACCTTTACAACCCACTTCCCTAAAATAGTTTTCTAAAATGACATGAAACCTATTTATACTAAATTAACAAAATTTAATTTAATTTTTATTTTTAAATTAAAAAAAATAAATAAAAATATAAAAATAAAAAAATCGGCGCCTAGCGTGTTTTGCAACATTGCACTTAAGTTTCAACAACTAATACACCTTAAGCACACATCACAAAAACCACGTACCTTAAAAATGAAAATCACGCACCTTAGATTTGACCTAAATGCAAAAAGATCAAATTGCCAAACACTTTTTTTTTTATCCTTGAATCCTAAACGTTGATCTTGACAAGATCAATGAATCATTATCTCACCCCATGTTCCACCTGAACCGTATTATATATTATTATTATATTATTTTATTATTTATATATATAATTATATAATAATTATTATATTAGTATTATATATAATATATATATATAATACTATATTAATTAATAGCTACATACATACCATACATATATACACACAACCCACTCCTCACCGCATAGCTGCAAACATAACAACTGTGACACCATTTTTTAAAATTATTAACAGATCTTCATATTATTCAGCCTGACGTTTCCTACGTTAGCCGGCTTAATTATTTCAGCTTGAAGTTTATTATAAACAAACAAAAAATCTTATCTTAAAGTACAGCGCGGAATATATGAAAATATGATCACCAATTTGTACGTCACTTCAGTTTAATAAAATACCTTGTCAAATCCATCCAATGAATTAATATTTAGAGCGCAATAGTTAATTGTTTTTCAAATTTTTTGTAGACTCCAACATCCATATCATCATTTACTATATATTTCACTCAATCACAAAAATATTTATCTCTATTTGTTTTGAGTATTTTTTTCTCGATTTTTTGTAAACCCACCATTTTACACAATATATTTAATTTTTTCTTTATTTATTATCCTTCTAAAAATTATAATTGTAATTATAATTATAAATTGATTCAATGTTATTGAATTATAAATTTGATAATAAATTAATTCCTAATTATGAAAATTAATTTAATTGAAATTATAATTTTAATAATTTTATTAAATTAAAAATTATAATTGAATAAACTTACATCATAAATGTAAACATTATTGAGTATGTTAAATTAAATTGAAAAAAAAAAAAAAAAAAGGGACAACAACAAAAAACTGGTCGTTGCATTTTGCAACGGAGAAAATTTCAATTTGGTCATATGATTATAGGGGTCTTGTTAATTTAGTCTCTGATTTTTAAAAGTGTCAATTTAGTACCATAACTATGCAATTTTTGCCAATTTTGGTCACTCCGGTCAAATTACCGGCCAAATTTCGCCGAAAATTTTTAATAGTTAAAATAATGAGGATATTTTGGTAGTTTCACGCCTCTTTTTTTCTTCTCTGGCGAGTCCATCTCTTTTCTCTCCCATTTTCGGCGTTCTTTCTCTCTGTAAACCTTATCTTTAATATCATAAAGCCTTCTTTCCCCAGATCATCTTAGTTCATTGCACTCGCCGGAAACGGGAGATGAAGGGATGGATCGGACTCCGCATGGGAGATAAGAAAAGAGACGTGAAAAATGATCAAAATACTCTCATTATTTACAATTAAAATTTTTGGCGGAATTTGGCCGGAATGATCAAAATTGACAAAAATTACATAGTTAAGGTACTAAATTGACACTTTTAAAAAATCAGAGACTGAAATTGACAAAACCCTATAGTCATAGGACCAAAATTAAAATTTCCCTTTTGCAACGACCAGTTTTCTTTTTAAAACAAACAAAAAAAAAAAAAAAATCAAAAAAAACAAAGATTGATTCAGAGTGGCCGCCAGTTGGCAACCACTCTGAATCGCCGTTGCATGCATTGCAACGCACGTGCCCGCCGGATGGCCTGTGAGCATAAAACGTATTTTTTTTCTTTAAATCTAATAAAAATCAGCCCTCCAATTAGATAAAAACACTCCATTTAGTTTTTATTGTTCTAAAAATCAACAAAAAACAAAAAATACTATTGGAGTATTGGGGAATGCTAATAGCAACATTAAAAAAGTTGCGTTAAAATATGACTTTTTTAGTTTTTTACAGCTAAATTTGACTTTAAAGAATTCTTATCCATGCTGAGATGTTCATTTATTGACTATGAGAGTACATAGAATTTCTTTATCTGTGCCTATGGGTAAGTAGTTGAACTTTTGTAGAATTAATTTTTTTTTTTAAATAATATTTGCCCTTTTAAAATTTAATCTTTTTATGCCCACTTCATAACATAATATTATTTTTTAAAATTATTAAATAAATAAGACCTCATAAAAAGACTTCAAATCAAACAAATGCAACCATTGTAATAATGACCCACCTAGCTAAAAATTAAAAAGTAATTTTAGCATTGGAGTGTGTTTAAAATATTGTAATAGACTTTAGACTTTAATGATATCTCTATGGAATACAAAAATAAAAAGTAATTAATCATATTTAAAAAAAAAAAAAAAAAAGTCAACCAAGATTTGAGTAGTTCAAATTACATCATTTTCATTTCTCACCGTCTTTAAAAATAATGTGTCCTTGAGTAGACGGGCCGACGGGGTCTCCTATATTGAGAGGAATCAATATATAATTAATTTCTTCATCACATTTGAAATTGATAAACTATTTGCATATTAATTTTATAAAAAAAAATTCTTTCATTATTGTTTGTAATTTGTATAATCCAACAAAAGGACACTATGTCACTATTATGAAAGCACATTCCTTTGAGTTAGCGACTAAAAACACAATTGCACGTTCTCTTTTTATTGTTGTTGTTGTTGTTTTTTTTTAAAAAAAAATTTTATTTTTATGTATTACGAAGTATTACTTTTCTTACCGTACCCCAAAAGACTGAATCCCCAGCCCTAAGGGCCCCCCACCTCCGACCCGACAGAGCTTGTGGAGGATGTAAATCACGGTGACTCAATGGGTTAGTAGGCATGGCCAAATGCCGGTGCGAAAGTATTACTTTTCTTGTAATATTATACGGAGTATTATTTAGTGAAAAGTGGATGTGTTAAATTAATAACACTATTTTGTAGATACTAAATTTTATTTTATTTTCTCAATTAAAACACATACATTTTATATAAGATAAGATCTATAAAAATATACCGATAATTAATATAATTATATATAATATAGTATATATATATATATATATATATTATTATATAATATATTATTATTTATATAACATATTATAAATTGAAAAAAAAACTATTATTCAAAGCAATTTGAAAAAAAAAAAAAAAACAAAGGTAATAAGGACAACATGTAATAAATAATTAAATCGAACAATTCGACTCTTTTTTAAATAAATGGTGAAAATAAGGCATATAGAGTATCATATAATAAGATACAAAATATTGTTTTTTTCTTTTTTTCAAATCATTTCATGACATACCTCTTGACTTGATATATGCTAGGTCAACCCTTATATTTCTTAAAAGAAAAATTGTAACACAAAAATTCATATACCTTTGTTTGTTTTTGGATGGGGGATTTTTTTTTTTTTTTTTTTTTTCATATAGGGGTAAAAGGTTATGCGGTGTAATATGTGGGTCTCTAGCAACAATTTTAAAGATATACCTCTTTAAATAATAACTCCAATTTTAAATAAATAGCAGAAAGCACTACTGAAATTTTTAAATGATTTAACTACTAAAAAAAATGATCAGAAACACCTATTACCATCCACTAAGGGTCCCTTAATATTTTGACAATTTTCTTACCATTAGAAACCTTAATTTCATGTGTGAGTATCAAATATATCAGAATAAGTTTTTTTTTATTTATTTTATTTTTTGTTTATTTTTTTTATTTTTTTTAAAGGGAGGCCATAAAGGATCCCAAGTGAGGAAGACTAGTATCCAAGATAACCCATCAACACTAGGGAGAACCAAGGTGATCTCGATTCAATAGACGATGTGGAGGATCCCATTAAAAAATTATCAAAACATGTATTCTCAATATCGAAATGTGATGAGAATTTAGTATTGAAATTAACCCTTCTGTTTTGTTCAGTTATAGAGTTTTATGTGTGAATATCAAAAATCAAGATATGATAAAAGAGATAAGCGAGACAATTCACTTTATCATATCTCTATTTGTCTAGTGGTGTTTGGTGAAAATATCATATCAAAATATATATACGATCAAGCAATGGGACATAAGGTTGAATAATGTGAATAATGTCTGTATCTAAGCCTTGATGACAAATTAGATGAATCATGCATGAGGATCATGTGAAAATTAATGTTATCAAATTAAATATGTGCAGCCGTTGACCCTACGAGTATACGCAATTCAAATATGATTCCACTTTCAAGAAATCCTTTTTATTATTATTATTATTAAGAGAAAAAGTCAAAATATTTTAAAAATAAATAAATTCTATATTTCCATGTTGAACCATCAACAGTAGTCGATCTTATTTGTCCTTATCTGAAGCTGCACCTGGTTTGACCGATCGAGAAATGAATGTTTGAAAACAAGCAGCTTTCTAGAACAATAGAACTAAACCTAGTACTGTTAAGTCTGTAATGTTCCGACTTCCGAGGTAAATTTGTCAATTCAACAGAGTCTGAGATTTCATCTTAAGGATATACTACCTCTTCTAGAAGCCCAAGCACACCCATAAAAAAGTATTATTGGTGTAAAATGTAAGCAAATAATCCATATAAGTACATAAAAATGTACGTGGTAAGCGTTAAAATGTAAGCAAATAAACTATATAAAGTAGCATTCAAAAAAAAAAACTATATATAAGTACATAAAAATGTATGTACATAAAGATGTATGTGCGTGGTAAGCGTTAAATCTTTTAACATTTCGACTTTCGCTATAAATTCTTCTTCTTGACAACGTTTGAGTGGTCAGTTTGACTTACGACAAACAAAAATCCCTTTGAGATGGCGCTGTTGAATCAATTGGAATAAAAATTGAATCGTGATAATTTTCTCTCACTTTCACTAAGTGCTCTAGTTGTCGCAGCAAGAGGATTCAAGAACCTCTTATTCAATATAGATAACTGATTATTTCATAAGTTACCTATTGTTGACAATTGGTCCTGGGTGGACAAATTATATCGTGCACCGCGTTCATAATCGATTATGCACGCACATCAAAACAACGTCTCTATAATTTTATAGAAGTCTAATTTCCTAAAATTAATTATTTTTAATGAACTACAAAGCTAATTAATTAAACATTTATATTGATTGTTTAACCAAGTTAAACAGTTAATACTGATCAAATAAATCAAAATTTACTGATAAGCTAACTATGTTACCAAACAAGACTTATGTTTTTTTCTCTCTCTTTGATTGATTGACTTTATCATAATTTATGTAGTTTTGATATGTTTTTTTTTT
>VALG01009984.1:0-12959 GCA_009835305.1 Ipomoea purpurea
ATCATCTTTTGGTGTAGGTAGAATTCATTTTTTGGTGTACTAATTATATGCATGTAGGTTTGGTTGATGAGGTACGAGGAATCTTTTTGCTCCCGACAAAGATTACACAAAGGGTATCCGGAGAGCCATTGGAGTTCCTGAAATGGACAAGTATCTGAGAAGCTGAAGCCAGCAAAGACATGTCCGACGCTGAGAAGAAGGCGCTGCTTGAATCCGTCCATTGCTGAAATCAAGACCAACACCATATGCTTAATCCGCCGTCAAGTAGGCAAAATCCGGCGGCTGAGGGACGAGTTGGGATGGCCCATTCACTGCATCGATCCCACCGTCGTGTTCCAAATCGAAGGTGACAAACAGGCTCAGGAAGCAGCATGGTTGAAGATGGTTTTCAACCCCAGCTTCAACATCCTGCCAACAATTACCTTAAAAACGAATGATTAATTTCCTAATGTCTTTCAAATTAATTAATTCCATTTTGGATTTTGACATGTCTTTAAAAGAATTAATTATTTAATTTTTTTTAAAGAAATTTCCCAAATTAGATGGAATGTTTAATTTTTTATTACATATGCAAGTCATTAGACATGAAAACTTGAGTTTCATTGTGTGCATGGTGTTTTGCATTAAATCGAGTTTCTTATGAATAAAACGTCAAGTTAAATTAAATAATTTTTCTCCATATATATATAGTGCAAGTTTTTCTAGAGTATTGCATGAATGCATAATGCTCAATAATTATTTTTAAATAACTAGTCAAATTATATCAATGCATAATTATATTATGAAGATGTTTATGCATAGGTAACTGAATGTTTTTTTTTTTCCTTCAGATGGAGGGATACCCAGATAAGAAGCAAAGAAACACACATACAAAAAATTAGGAAGTAGACCGTCTAGAAGACGAGGCTCCGATTCGATCTAAAGCGAGCACCTCCTCAAACTCAGCGGCGGCCTGTCAAAAAAAGTGTATTCCACCTTGTTGAGCTGCTGCCTTTGAAGCCAACCCATCCGCAAGTCTGTTCTGTTCTCTGAAAATATGAGAAAATCGCACCTCAGAGAAGCCTTGGACTTCTCGGACACACATGCGAAGGATGTTTTTGTGCAGATCACGCCATCCATCGCCTTGCCTGGAGGACGTCCATCATATGTTTGAGTCACATTCCATGATAATATGGCTTGCTCCAAACTCACGAGCCATTCTAAGACCCTGGAGGATGCCCCATGCTTCAGCAACTCGACCGAGCATCTCCAATCTTGTACATAAAGCCTCTTTGCCACGCGCCATTATGGTCGCGCAAAACTCCCCCGCAGCTCGCCTTGTCGTCGCCCTTTCTACTTCGTCTACAATCAACTTCAGCCACCCTCCTCCGGCTTCACCCAAGACGCAAATCACCTTCTCTGTTGTACCTGGGCAGGGTCTGCGTGCGTTCTCGAAAGCCCGCTCGTCTCTCCATCGCACTGCCGGAGCCATGTCATCTTTTGATCAAGAGGCGTAAAAATGCCATTAAAAATCCTTTCGTTTTCGCCAACGCCAATATCCACCAGAGCCTGGTTCCAAATTGCTCGGGCCAGCCGGTGTCACACGTTAGCATCCCCTTGGAGGTTTCACCATGAGCCATGTTGGCAGTCGAGGTCCTGCAGGTTCTCCAGCGTTCGCCGTGGAAGAGATTGCTCCCATATCCGCTTCGCTGCACCCACATTTCCGGAACAAATGGTTCAAGTCCTCACGCTGCCCTACACAAAGAGAACAACTTCATCATTAGTAAGATTGACGTTTAGAACATTCAAAATTGGTCATAATTTTCTCGTGCGTAACCAGCCAGACAAACATGGCAATACGCGCTTGGCACCCGTAGGTCCCATATGTGGTCCCAAACTTTGCTCGTTTCTTGACATTCGGACAAGACTGCTAATCCGTACGCAGATTTCACCCGAGAATCGCCCCCGAGGATCCGGGCTCCACCCCATTCATCATTTACATATTTTCCGCCAAGCCATAGCCTGCCAGCCGTTCTAGATCATCTATAAGAAAGGTGATGTTCAAGTTTCTCCCATTTCCATCCCCTGGATCGGTCCCAGTAGTCCTCCACTTTTGTGTAGAGACCGGAGGCTCAGGTACACCCTGAAGATTCTCGTAAAGGGGCTTTGAAATTACCAAGGATCCATCCAAACCTTGTGTTTCTCCATTCCGAACATATTCATGGGGTAATGCCTTTTTCCAGAATCTCTTGCGAGGCTAAAATCCCCTTCCAAGCATTTGACGTGCTCTTTCTGCCTGACGTGACCAATTGCGAGCCAACATTCCGTGTGTTTTAGTCAGTAAAGTTTGCACCCATAAGGCGTTAGGGTTCAGTTTTGATTTCCAGCTTAATTTAGACATACACGCAATGTTCATGGCGTGCATTTTCCTCAAACCCAGGCCTCACACGCTTTCTCTTTTGTTATTATGTCCCAATTGATCAGACTCATTTTGTTACCTCCAGTTGCCTCGTTACGGCCGCACAGAAACCGTCGGGTCCGCTTTTCAATTCGTTGCAGACACCTTTCGGGAGAGCTGTTGTTTGCATGGTGTAGATGGTATAGCATTAAGGACCGACTTTGCCAGAGTAACTCGACCGGCTAAGAGAGCGTCTTGCTTTCCAACCCTCGAGCCTAGCTTGAGATTCGCTCCAAAAGCCCGAATAAGTATTACAAGTGACCCTTCCGTGTATGGACGGTACTCCAAGGTATTTACCTAGGTCTTTGTTTCCTCAATTCCCAACTTCACAGCTAAATCCCGGGCTATGTTAGGCTGGTATTCTTCGAAAAAAGGACCTGAGACTTCCCAAGCTGATCTTTTGCCCCGATGCTCGACAGAAAAGAACTCAAACACTCTTGGACAACTTCCACCTGCTCACTGGAAGCTTCAGCGAAAAGGACCATATCGTCTGCAAAACAGAGGTGAAAGAATGGGCCCCGTAGGAGCCAGCCTTATGCCTTTCCACTCCCTGTCGTTCACCTTTGAGCTATTAAGTGACTCAGCCTCTCCAAACACAGAACAAAAATAGCCGGGACATTGCATCGCCCTGGCGTATGCCCCTAGTAGGGCGGAACTGTCAAGCCTTTCCCCGTTCCAAACAATCAATAACCTGGAAGAGAAATACAAGACATTATAATGTTAGTCCACATGTCATTAAAACCTACCCAAACCAGCGTATCTGATGAAAGTCCATGATAGCCTGTCATAAGCCTTTCGAGGTCCAATTTTATGGCATGTAGCTCTTTTTGCCTTTGTTTTCGCGCATGGAATGCATAACCTCTTGGTACACGATCACATTATCCGTATCTGGCGTCCAGGGACGAAGGAGCTTTGGTAAGGTCCGACAATTTGAGGGAGAATACGCTTCAGTCTGTTCGTGATCATCTTTGTAGGTCTTGTAATCACATTACATAAACTTATTGGTCTGAACTGTTTAATTGTCTCAGGAGCCTGCACTTTTGGAATAAGCACGACCAGAGTGTCATTGATGCCTTCTGGGAGCCGTCCAGATTGGATAGCATCCCATAGGTAACTGATGTTGAATTTTTTTATATTTAAGTTAGTTATTCAAAGCATATGAATTCTAAACTAAATATTACAACTTTGTAATAACGATAGTCTAAATATTAGTTCAAAAGTGAGAGTCTAAATAAATATTACTTTTGGTTTGAATTTCTCTCCGTCTTCTTAATTCTTTTTTTGGTGGCATGCATTGTCATTGTCTTCCTTCCGTACTTGTAATTTTTTTTATTTATTGGCAGTGTCATGTGCAATTCGGTTATTGGTAGTAGCATAAAGGGCAGTGTCACGCAATGAATTTATGATATAAAGTTTTAGATTTCACTAAAGTGTTTACGACGAAAACTATTCGTCACAAAAATGCGCAACGCGCGCTAAAATCTGCAATCACAATTTATTTTCTGTCGCTACTGTTAGCGATGGAATTTTTGTCCCTAAGCGAAAATAAATCCGTCGCTAAATTTCTTCGACGACGGATTAGAAAAAAAATTTGTGAGGAAATGACGGGTGGAATATTCTGGTTCGTTAAATCTTAGCAAAGGGAATTTCCGGTTGTTATCCAACAACTATCTATTGCTTAGTTTCCTTTACCATAGAAGTCCATTGATAGCATTATTGTGTTGCATGATCAATGCATCCCGATTCCCCGTCCATTCAACTAATCTTATGACACAATAGGATATGAATATGTAATAATACAGATGTCAGTCAACACATCCATTCTAAACTTTCGTCTATATTTTGTCTCGTTTATTTTATCGCCTCATTCCTTCACAAGAAAAATATAAATTAATTTTATCCACTTTATGAATATTAATTAATGCAGATTACAAGTTTATATTGTACTTCTTTTAATTCGAATTAATTTAGAAAAACTTAAAGTTGATCTATCTAAAAGAAATTAAAAGTATAAAGTATATATGAATATATATAGTGTTTTATGTTTTATATTTTTTCGTAAATATTTTCACATTTTCACCACATTCAAATATATTTTTGGCTCAAACCCTAACGATCATGTAATCTATCAAAAATGTTTTTTTTTTTTTGTTTTTTTTTTTGTAATTTTTAATGTATTTTGTATTTTAACCTTATTATGATTGTTTGATATTTTGTCAGTGACATTTCTAACGTTATTTAAACTTCGCCCCTACTCAGATAATTTTTTGGATCCGTCCTGGTATAAATATAATACAAGCACTCTACAACGATATAATATAATTATAATTATAATAATAATATAATATAATATAATATAATATAATATAATAATAATAATAATAATAATAATAATAATAATAATAATAATAATATTGTCGTTATTGTTATTGTTATAAGAATCGGGTTAGGGTGGGGTATTTCCATCCCCCTGCCTCGTTCCCCAAATTTTTTTCCCATCTACATTCCCGTTGTAATGAAGAACGAAATCCTCATCAAGAACATGGGAAACTTACATTGCAATTAATTGTGTCTAGTTTAATACTTAGAACAATCAATATGTCATTAATTATCTTTTTATTATAATTTGTGTTAATGCAAAGGGATATGAAATAGGACTATATAATTTTTTTTTTATTTTTTTATCAATAGAACTTGAAAATAAAAAACCTCAAAAAATTAAAAAAAACATTAAAATGCATGAAACAACATTAAAGAAGTTTGCAGAATCTTAAAGGATTTTGACTACTGGAGTGCTAGGACCTGGTTTCCCCTGACTTGGGTCATTACTGATTACTGTCATTCATAAAAGTCCAATTTTAGCATTTAAAAAACCCTACCACAATTAACCTTACCACGCGAGATATTCCCCGAGGAACCTAGCAAAGGAATTCCCCGCCACCAAACTTAGAGGAATACATTGGATGAAGATCATAGAGAAGAACTTAGTAGCTAGGGATATTGATTAGGGCTAAGAGGTAACCCATGTCTTACAAAAACCTATTTTCCTTGCTATATCTTATTCATTGGCTCTTTCGATAATCGTATGTGTAATTTTGTGACTTGAGTCTTGATAGAGCTTTGACTAGGGTTTATATTGTGTTTATTTGATAATCTTGATGTTCTTGATATTTTGATTGATTATATGTGTGATCTTGTATTTTAATTATGTCTAGAGCTCGTCCCTAGGGTTTGTATCATGAATCTCGTTGTTGTGATGTTCTTGGTATATTTGGGTGGGATTGTGGGTGGGATTATGCGTGATCGGGTGTTGAGTCTAGCCTAGGACTTGTATTTAGGACTTTGCATATAGATTTCTTGATGTTCTTGAGGTTCTGGATGCTCCTGAACCGCTATTTAATTGATGTTGAGTCTTGCCGTGCTTAGGAATCGTGTTAGAACGTATTTAGAATGATTCTTGGTTTAATCTTCGTTAATTGAATCCGTGATATTGTTGTTGTGTGTTGGAATGTGTCTGGACATGGTTTTGGGTTCCACGAGAGATCCCAGGACCGAAAAGTTGCATGTGTATCAGTGGGGGGACGAATGCCCGCCACCTACCCGCTGCCCGTGCCCTCTTTCCAGGGGGCAGGCGACTGCCCGCCGGGCACCCGCTGGAAGATGAGACCGCCACCGGTGGGTGGCCGACGGTGGTCCTCCACCCACTAGAAAGTTGATGTGGGTCGTGATGTTTTTTCCCCGTTTGATGTTTCCCCGTGTCCCGTTGTACCGCCGTTTGTCGTGTATGAGTCTCGTTTGATGTTTTGAATACTGTTCTAGGAATTTATGTGCAGTACGTGTCGTTGTTGGTATGCCTTGATTGTTATTGATTGATTATGTGTTGATTAATGATAATGAGTAGCGTGGTCATTGCACAATGATCGGTGTGACTAATGATGATGAGATTGTGATTGGTGGAGATGAATTATTGGTGGATGGCACAACAAGTTTCTAGCCATTGTACTAAAGGTTACAGGCCTAGCGGCTACTGTGCTAAAGGCATAAACCCACCTTCGACTTGCTTACCTTGAGCATGAGTCAGGTTATAAGTGTTGCGGTGCCATGTTGGGGCTATATGCACTGACCCCTTGGTATTGGTACTAGAGGTACGGATCATGCGAATGGCACTGCGGTGCTATCATGATATGAGGTGGTTGATAGGTGGTTTGTCGATGGGGGCATGTAGTTGCCCGGAGGAATAAGAGAGGCGATATAATGGTGGCCTGGAGGTACAGGTTGGAACTGATATAAGTGACGGAGGGGAGTCAAAAGGTTGGAACTTGGTATAAGGTTGGAAGATGGATTGTATGACTTGATGATTACCTGCTCATTGGTTGCCTTGAATTCCTTGTTGTCTCTAATTGCTATTTTATATGCTTACCTGTCTATTATCCTTGATCGTATTCTTAGGATGCATTCTAGTCTTTATGATTGTTCTATAATGTCAAGTCTGTTGTTGCGTCTTGGTCTTGATCTTAGATTTAAATTAGTGTCTCGTAAGTATAATATGTATTCTAGTTTCAAAATGATTTCCTTATATCTACCTATATTTCGTAATTAACACGTTGGAGTGAGTTACCATCATTATTTCGCTGACAGTTGTTAACCGGAATGTTTTTCAGGAATAGTTGAGTAGCTTCGGAGCGCTCTAGTTGGATTCATGGACTTAGTTTAGATAGTTCTAGCTTTGATGAGATGGCTGACGTGCCTTGATTGTATTTGGATATTAATTACGCCTTGTTAGTTAGTTTGGCCTGTGCATCTGAGTTCTCTAGCTCGGGTGTGGCATAGCACCCTGACTATCATGTTTAGTTTATGCTCTGTTTGGGAATTAATAATAGATTTGCTTTATTCCATAAAGCTTTGAAATTTTTAAATATTTGGGGGTGTTACAATTAGGGTATTTCAATATAGAGATATAGTGGTATATTGGTATTCTTTGTGGACTTCTAAATGCTGATTGCTGAATGCTAACTGGTGTAGGCTTAGTGGCTTGGACTTTGGACTTTGGAGGCTTGGAGCTTATAGTAATGTCTGAAATTCAGTCTTTTGTATTTTTGTATGCTTATTGCTTAATGTTTAACTTATCCAGTTAATCTGTATTTGTATCAATTAATCATTATCATTTATATTTTTTTATGTTTTGAAGTTAGGATGTAAATTTTAATTTGTAACTGTGAACTTGTGAAGTGTCTAACTACTTAAGTAGTTCTGTATTTTAGTAGTTAAGTTTGTAAAATCAGTTCTTTTAATTAAATAAAGTTATTATTTTTTGAACTTACACTTTTATCATAAATAACCGAATTATTCGACGGTTTAGTCTAATATCCGATCGATAATTCGGAGAATATTTGATGAATTTAGGTTAGAATAAACGGATAGGTGCTCGAGTATGGTATACAAAATCCGATCGGATTGGCCGTCCGTGAATTGAAAGTCCAGACCCATACGTATCACGTCTAGGTACCACTACTTTCACCTACAAGGATTACTTTCACTAACAAGTGCATGTAAGTTTTGCATCTACTTTCCCCTACAGTCACCATACTTTTCACCTACAAATGCATGTAATTTTATCTTGTTAACATTCATTGATTATGGCACCTATTTCACCTAGGTGCCCTAATTATAACTATAGTGCACCAGAACGCGACTCTCTCTCTCTATATGCACACACATATTTATCTTCCTTAAATTCACATTTTAAATTTATGTTTATTTAAAAAAATTGGTTCAAGGGTCCACTTTTTACCATGTAAAGAGGTTATATTTTATAATTTAGCTTTGAATTTAATTTTCTAGATTTATGTGCTAATACAAATGTAGTTTTAGTCACTTGAACCTTATAATGTTGTTTGCTAAACTTTTTTAGATAAAAGATCTGAGTGGTTTCTAGTTTTTGAGGTGTTCTCATTACTAAAGGTGGAAATAGGTCGGGCTCCTTTGTAGGGACCTAAGACCTGACCTATTTAAGGCTAGTTAGACTTAACTTATTTAGTAAATGACAAATTATATCGTGCACCGTAGTGCATAATCGATTATGCACCGTGCATCAAAATGACGTCGTTTGTTAATAAAAATAAACGGAATTCGTTTTTCGCCGTTCCGCATCCTTCCGCAAAAAGTAACTCTGTTATTCAGTTTCATTTCGTATACACTGCAGTTTCGGTTCAACACAACTACAGTTTCATTCGATATTATATGACTCAAATATGTGAAAATGTATTTAAATTTATTTTATATAACTATAGTTTCATTAAAACATAACTACGTGATCATTTTGATATAATTACAGCTTCATTGTACAATATACACTCAAATATGTGAAATGTTATTCAGTTTCATTTTATATACACTGCAGTTTTATTTCACTACAACTACAATATCATTTTGATATAATTGCAGTGTCGGTTTAGATATACTGTAGTGTCAGTTGGTGTTTAATAAACCAAACAAGCTGACTCTGTTAACGGTAACGGCAGACCGTTTCTTTACTTAAAAAACGCGCCGTTTTTTTACCGCGGTGCATGTGCACCGTGGTCTATGATATAACGACTGTTAGTAAATAGGCTAGGCTTAAGTCCGTTTATAAAGTTTATTTAATTAAATAGCATGCTATATATATATTATATATAGTAGATTATATAATTAATATATATATACTATAAGTGTATAGTTTTCATGATTCTTCTATTTAAAAATTCATGAGGCTTTATATATTGAGTGCTCTTAAGTGTTTTATTTAGTTATGTACACATAGACACTGGACAATCTTCAAGTCTATTTATATTTTAAGTTTTTAACATGCAAGATCCTTTAATTCCTTTCTAATTCCAATTATAAACATAGTCAATAAAGAAGCTATTAAAATTAATCAAGTGTGAAATCTGTATTTGCTTAAAGATGATTAATTATCATGTTAGGCTTTGAAGTACCTAAGCCAAAGTAGATGTTCAAATTACTGTGATAGATATGTTTTTTTTTTTTTCCAGGCCTTTAAACAGGCTTCAGGCCAGGCTAGGCTAATGGTAGGCTCAGGCTTGAGCCTAAAAAGCCTATATAATAGGCTCAGACCTTAATGACATGTTTGGTTGAGCGTAATTTGGCTGTAGTTGAATTGAAATTTAGTGGAAGCCAAAATTACGCTTGTTTGGTTGGAGTGAATGCAATTCCACGGAATTGCAATCCACAGAATTGCAATTCCTTCATTTTGTTGAATTGCAATTAATGGGCACCCCCCTATGAATTGCAATTCGGTGGTTGTGAGAAATGGAAAAAGGATGAAATGACAAAAGTACCCTTAATTATTACTATTATTATTACAAGGACATTTTAATCTTTATATAACTCCTTTCATTCCCTACCAATAATTCTATTCATCCCTACCAAACAATGTAATTTGAATTCCTACTTTATTCACACCTTATTCTTTTCCCAGCGAATTGCAATTCCTTTCCACCTTAATTCCTTACTCCCAACCAACGCCCCGTAAATTCCTATAGCAGGCTAGACCTAATTTTCAAAAGCATACTCAGCCGACCTAGTTTCACCCTACTCATTAGGTAGGGTGGGTTTTGAAATCAAGCTCGCAGAGTGGGTTCTTTTTGGCAACCCGCTTAGGTCGTGGGGCTGGCGGGTCGCAAGCTGCCCCCACATTTTAAAAATAATAATAAATAAATAAGTATATTATACTATATATATATATTATATATAATTATATAGTATACTATATAATAATATTTTACTGTCCGAAATTTTTTGTTTGGCCAGTTCAGAAAAATAAATTTGGCAACAATCTTCCTGAATTGCACAATACTTCCTGAACTTTGTATTTGCTTGATTTTTTTGGAGAACCTACACTTATATATCTTGATGTCCATGAAAAAATTGGGTTGAAACATGTTCCATTAATAACATAAAATTGCGTTAAGATCTTGGCAGTGTGCTGTCAAACAAACTTCTGGCTGACGCAGTGTGAAGAAATTTTGAGAAAATTACTTCTAGGCCTTGGATTGATATGAAAATTTTTGTGTGTGTTCTAGACTTGCTCAATTTCATATCTGAAAAAATTGTATCAAAATCGTTACCTCCCCCCCCCCCCCCAAAGAAATTTCACAATATAGGTTATATAGGTCATAAATTTTTAAATTTCTGTTAGTTCCAGTTTCTTTATATATATATATATATATATATTAATATTTTATAAAATCCTATATAATCTAACTATAACCTAGTAAGTAATAACCATAACCCTAGTTTAATCTTTTAAAATTTTAAGACTATGAACGAACTTTATAATTATTGTTATGTATTATGCAATGTCTAAGAGAAATTTACCGATTTGGTCCCTCGACTATGAGGATTTCACCAATTTGGTCCTCGACTATCAAATTACTCAATTTGGTCCTCGACTATGACATTTTTACTTGATTTGGTCCTAAGTGTTATTTGCAGGTCAAACCTAAAAGGCAATTTTGGATTTTAAAAAAGTATCTTCCTTCTTATTCCCTAAATCTAGTCGTTTGTTTTATATAAATAGGTTATTTGTTTTCGATAGCAGTCGCAACTTCAATATGCAACAAAAGTGCAGTGAATCATATTCATCCAGCTATAAGAATCGAATGATGTTCGAAAATGGAGATGCTTATAGTTGGAATTAAATGATGTTGGCACAAGGCAAAATTTTTGAACATCATTCGATTATTATAGCTGGATGAAGATGATTCACGGCACTTTGGTTGCATATTGAAGCTGCGACTGCTATCGAAACAAATAACCTATCTATATAAAACAAACGACTTAGATTTAGGGAAGAAGAAGGAAGATACTTTTTTTAAATCTCAAAATTGCCCTTTAGGTTTGACTTGCAAATAACACTTAGGACAAATCAGGTAAAATGTCATAGTCGAGGATCAAATTGAGTAATTTTGGTAGTCGAGGACCAAATTGGTGAAATCCTCATAGTCGAGGGACCAAATCGGTAATTTTCTCCAATGTCTAATGTTTGATGAACTATGTCTTATGTGAGGTACGTAAGAAGTATTTTTAATTATTTTTAGAATATACAAATGGTAAAACTTAACAAAGTATCAAATTAACAACTTAAGATTTAAGAGCACAAAAAAAAAAAAAAAAAAAAAAAAAGTGGCGGGGGTCCACCTAGCCCGCAGGCCTAGGGCGGGGGCGGGCTGAGCTTTTAAACCCCGGCCCGTCAAGGAGCGGGCTTTTTTGACCCGCCAGGTAACCTGTCCTGCCCCTCTAGCCAATATTGACAACTCTAGTTCTCATCATGGAATTGTGTCGGTAATAATAATAATAATAATAATATAATAATAATAATAATAATAATAATAATAATAATAATAATAATAATAATAATAATAATAATAATAATATAATAATATTATATTATTATTATTATTATTGTTGTTGTTGTTGTTGTTGTTGTTGTTGTTGTTGTTGTTGTGTTGTTATGTTGTTATTATTATATTATTACTTATTCCGTTTCATTTTACATGTCGGGTTCGGTTAAAGACTAAAGTTATTTACATTTTAAATTTTATAATATTAAATTTACAATTAGTATATAAGATTATATATTTAAAATTACATTAAAGTATTATTGAACATAAAAAATTAAATTTTAAATTTTACAAAATAAAAACAAAAGAGAAAAAAGTTAATTTGACTAATAAGTACGAACAGATAAAATAGGACAAAATGAGAATTATTTTGAAACCCTAATTTCCAAATCAAAGTCATAATTCCTAATTTCATTTTCATGTTTTCCTCTATCCCGACCCGGACAACTTGCGGAACAGCGACAGTGGTGGAGCCGTGGAGTGACTACGTGAACCAGACCGGCTGTGGACTGGGGACGGCTCAGTTGAGGTAGGTCTTCTACTCTTCTACTTTCTTTTCTCTGAGCGTGTTGTCCAGTAGTTCTTCTACTGTATTTTGCATATTAGGACTCGCGACTTTGCGGCCTCCGGCGGTGTGATTTCGATATATGCCTATTTGTATTTCAATTTTGCTGTGTTCATTATGTTTAGATGAATTTAATGCTGTCATGCAATTTTGTTAATCTGCTATACGAAATTTGTTTGTGTTGGTTTGTTGTCATTTGTTTTTGTCTCTCAATATCATTAGTAATTGTAAACTCAAAGGAAAGTGAAGATTTTGGAATGAGAATATGGGACTAAAGATCGAGTCTGATATGTTTTAAATGGTACTCGTATGTAGTTTAGGATTTAGAAAATGTTGTTCTAAACTTTATAGATCATATGTTAGGTGTTTGACCTTTTTATATATGACTGCTAGAGCTTAGTGAACTCCAGCTCTTGATTGCGTAGTTTTCTTAGTCGCTTGTGACTATAAAGCTCTTGGAATGTTTAGAGGAAAATATTATGAAATATTAAGATTGCTGGAAATTGGAAAATAAGTATTCTTTTACGGGAGAAGTTATGCCATTTATTCAATATTT
>VALG01009987.1:0-14257 GCA_009835305.1 Ipomoea purpurea
CGGGCTGGGTTCAGCTGCCGCCGCCGCACTCCCTGCTGGCGGGTTTTCTCGCACTTTGGGTAGTGGGCGGTCCCCTACTTCCCCACGACTCCTTTCACATAATTTCGCCCCGGACCGTTGTTGGAACCCGAAACCATTGTTAGACACTCACGACGAATAAACGGCAACACGTAGACGATTATACTGATCAAATACGATGAAATCGAACGCACATAAATAATATGCTTTTCTCAAACATTGATTAACACCCAACTAGTGCGATTTCCCACCCGATAAATCCAATAATTAAAGCATACAACAACATAGGGTTCTAATTCATTTTAGACCGGAAAAAAATAACGATTCGTCTTTAATTACAAGATTGCGATAAGAATAACACATAATCATTGCAAGAACATCACACATTAATCGAGAGCAATTAACATAATTAACAAGTAATCAGCCAAATAATCATCAAGAACATATTAATTATCAAGAACTCCCAATATCAAGATAATCAAGATTCCCCATGGAATCATTATATCAATATCCAATCATAATCACCACCAAATCATTAACTAAATAACAAGGGAAACCATAGGGGAATCATAGCTATGAAAATAGGTTTTGTTGAGACATGGGTTACCTCTAGCCTTAATTAATTCCTTGGCTATGAAAGGATCTTTCTTTAAGCTTTCTTGATTTCTTGATTTCTCCTAGGGGAATTCTTGGAGCTCTTTGGGTGGTGGAGATTATTGTGGTGGGGGGATTCTAGATTGCCTCTAGTCCCTATTTATATTCTATGGGGTTTAATTCTCCTAGGATGTAGGTATTGGCTTTAGGGTATGGGGTCCACGGACATGGGTGGGCTTAATGCTAATTAATCATTGGATTTATGTTCTTTTTCTTTCTGGGTTAGAATGCTAAATTAATTAATTGGTGTAGACTCGTAACACGGGGTGTTCAGGCAACTGTTTTCGGTCCCGGATCACTCGTGGAACCCGAAAAGCCATGTCCAGACACATTCAAACATATAACGGCACACCACAGATTCAATTTAACAGAATTAAATCAGAGATCCACACTGAATACGTCTAACACGATCCTAAACAGCCAAGACTCCACATTAATCATATAACGTTCGTGAACATCCGAACCAAAGAACATCATATGAAATCTATATTCAAAGTCCTAAATACAAGGACCTAGGCTAGACTCAAACCCGATCGATGAAAATCCCACCCAAATATACCAAGAACTCATAAGCGAAATTCACGATATAAAAACTAGGGCTTCTAGATGTAATTAAAATACGAGATCTAAATACATATAATCAATCACAATATCAAGAACATCAAATTATCAAATAAGCACAATATAAATCCTATGCAAGGGCTCTATCAAGACTCATCACAGAATTACACATTCGATTATCAAAGGAGCCAATGAATAAGATATAACAAGGAAAATATGTTTTGTAAGACATGGGTTACCTGGTAGTTTTAATTAAAACTCCTTACAATTTCCTAAGGTCTTTCCTCAATCGATCTTCCCTAAACTTGGTGATGGGGAATTCCTTGGCATGGGGGGATTTCGTGTGGGGAGATGGAGATATGGGTGATAGGGTTCTAATACCTTCTAATCCCCCCCCCCCCCCATTATAGGTTAGGATCCCTAATACGAATCTAATTGGGTAAGATGTTTAGGATTCCTAATTAGAATCTGATTATGGGCCCTCTTTCTCTATTCCTAACAGATATATAGGTCTAGGATTCCTAATTAGAATCTGATTAATAAAAGGTCTATTTTCTTTATTCCTAACAGGCTTAATGTCATTAATATAGGCAAGGGTCCACGGTCCATTGTGGACCACATTAATTAATTAAGGAGATTCTAACTAAATTAAACCTTTTTAATTATTCTTTAACGGAATTAATTAAATAATAAAATCCGATATTAAAGTCCATAACACGGGGTGTTACATGACTTCTCCAGATAAATACACCAAGCTTTCCTATTTTGAAGTTTCCTTGCAACGTCTTTAAAATAATATTTATTTTCAGCACCTTCCAAAATAATATTGATATTTTTTCCCGTTTTGGAAACTTCAATTTTCTTTATTACAATGATGCCCATTTATAGTCCCCTTTGTCCCTTTGATTTTGGTAACACGAACTAACTTTCCCTTTAATCTTGCAACATGTACTGACACCCCACTTTCCTTCTCATTTCTCACGTAGCACACAATCACAACATGTATGCATATACACCACTTAGTTTCCTAATGACATGCATATTGACCCCTTGATTCCTAATTACATACATACCATTTGACTTCATAACCACACATCATGTATACACGTTCATTTCATGCACAAGCCACGTACATACTATTTCTTTTGCATTCCCATTTCGTCATAATTAACATCATCAACATATGACAATTAATAAAACTTAAATCACAAATTTTTTTACCAACAATCACCCCCTTTGCATATTGTTGATCAAACACACAAACGACCTCTCATTTACAAATATATAACAAATTCTCCCTTCAATTCATACACGGATGTACATCAATTTCTCCCCCCTTAAATCATACCACTCTCCCCTCAAATTCATATCATATGTCTCCCCCTTTTGATAAATATCAGCAAAAGGTAACGTAACAATAGCAGCAAGCATTGAACAATGCAAGAAACATTTAGTTAAGATCATACAATCGATAAAATGTAGACAGAATCTGAAATTGGAGAGGTTCACAACAGGAGCATATGAGAGGGTATAAACACTGGAAAGCTTTCACACCGGACTCTTCTCAGGTCCTTGTGGATCCATATTAAGTACCAGGCAGCCCTCTTCCAGTTAACCAGTTTAAGGAATACTTAACACTAGATAGATTTCACTTCGGGCTGTTCTAGGGTTCTTTAGACCCGTAGCAGACACCGGTAGCCTCTTCTAGGTAAGTATTTCAAACATGCTAATGAAGCGCGTTACAACTAGACAACTTTCACTTCGGGTTATTCTAAGGCCCTTTTTGAACTGTAGCAAAGCACCGGGTAGCCCTCTTCTAGGTAAACAAGACATATAAGTACAAGTTTAATGGTGTTGTAGAAAGTTCAAGTGTAATATGCGTAGTCGGAGTAGAAAATCAAGAGCACATGCTATTATGAGTGGAATTTGGAGTGAGAGATGAACAACAAGCTCTTGAATTAGTTCCAGAGTATTGTCAATTGAATAAATTATCCACAAGTTATCAAAAAATGCTCTAAAAGAATTGCTTGCAAATTGAACAACGCTACTGCTGAAAGCTAAACATTACCAATGAGCTGATCCTCAATAGAACTGATTTGATGAATAACTTGTGGATTCAGAAGAAGTAGCATTACGACACACAAGGTAGATCCCATCACGATCTACTATAGCAAACCCCTTTATCTTTAACAGAAGACCCCTGACTTGAGCCTCTCGATCAACCAATTCCCCTTCGCTGATTAGAAATCGAACACAACTCCTTTTCCTGGAACTTAATAGCCAATTCTGTAGCATTTCCATTTGATGAGATATCTACATGATCAGCAAATTTTGACACATAGGTCATCAAAATGTGATCCCGTCAGAGGGCGGTGATCGGCTATTATAAGTGTTGGCTCGGCTTCATAATGCTCAAACTGTCTCTTTTTAAAACCCTGCATTACTAGTAAGCCATACCACAACGACGTTCTGTTTTTTTTTTTTTTTTTGTAAAAAGACAAACAAACAAAAAAAAAAAGAGAATTTTGTTAGAAATAAAATCCTAAGCTAGTTTTTTTTAACCAAAAAAAATCATTTCATTGTCAAGAAAGTTTGCTTGGGTCGCCACACTTATCAGGGTTGTTTTGCATGCAACGCCTCCAACCATGTCCTTTCGTGTGACACCTGAAACAGATTTGTTAAAAAAAATTGTTCATATGCCTTTTCACTTTTGTGCTTCTCCTTGACTCTTTTTCTGGCACCCATGCGTTTGTCTGATTTTCTTGCCCGCTTGTGAAGCTTAGACCTGCTTTGTTATGGTTAACCCTTCCTGATTGAAGAATTTCATTAAGACTTGCTAGGAATAAATTGTAAAATTTTGATGAGCCGAATGTATTTTTGAAAAATCAAGTAGTCCCCAATTTTATTTTATTTGAGTCAGTTTTGAGTCCACAAAGTATGGTGCACCCATATCATGCAACCCATATACAAGTCTTGGAGATCATAATTTATTTGAAGAGTTAAGCGGGATTATAGCTTAACACAATTATGATGCGTATAATTCACTAAGAACCATGCTAGAAGAGTTGGATGATACGCTAGCTAGCTTGGGAGACTAACCAAGAAAAAGACTAGCTAGCTTGGGAGACTAACCAAGAAGGAGACTAGCTAGCTTGGGAGACTAACTAAGAAGGAGACTAGCTAGCTTGGGAGACTAACCAAGATGGGAGACTAACCAACTTGGAGACTAGGCAAGAAGGAAACTAACCAAAGTTGGAGACTAAGTAGCTTGGAATCTATGCAAGATGGAGACTAAGTAAAAAGGAGACTAAGCATCATGAAATGAAGAAATGCACCAGTCTCACAAAAGTTATGCACCAGATGAAGAAAACACAACATGTAAGGTGGACCAAGCACAAAATTGAAACAGAGCATCTCACCATGCACAACTATGAAGTTTTTACCAGAGGTTCCAATATATCATTCTACATGGATCATGAAGAAGAAAACAACTGATATATTTCATCTGAACATCAACCTTTTCACGATGGAACCGGAGACGCTCGAAGGAGGCTGATTCACGGAGATTATATTTTCATACTCAAGCAAGAATCTGCAGATGATTGAATATTTGATCAACTTGATATGTCAGAACATTTTATGAATGACAAGAAATGTCAAGCTTGCCGCGCTGAACTTATTCAAATTTTAGAGGCTACAATTTTCAAAAGACGACAACGGGCAAAAATATTCAAATCATCTGACAAAAGGCAAAAGACTACTGTCTAACAGTTCAGATCAAGTTGACAACTTTATTTTGATCAACTACATATGAAGATAGACGATCGAGATCGAAAGTTGATCAACGGGCAAATAGCTTTCATTGACTATAAATTACCCAAACAGACTTGAAGACAAACACACTTGATACAAAAGCTTAACACGAATTCTACAACAAAAACAACGAAGAATATCCAATCAATCATCAAGTGATATATTGAGCTATATACGATAGAATTCAAGTCTGAGTGAGAGAAATATTTTATTTTTTTGTAAACTTCTCTACTGAGTGTAGAAAGAGGGCAGAGTAACTAGAGAGAGTGAAAACCCCTAGTTGAGTGTAGCTTTGTGCGTAGCACTCATTGTAAAGGGCAGAGTAAACAAGGGAGCTTGTGAAAAACCCTGTGTGAGAGCGTACCTTTGTGCGTAGTTCTCGTGGTGTAGGAGTACAGCTTGGTGCGAAGTACTCGGAAGGCGGAGTAACAATAGGAGCTTGTGAAAAACCTTGGAGGAGTGTAGCTTTGTGCAAAGTACTCGGGAAGTGTCGGTGGACACTTATTCACTATTGTATCTGGGTGATCGAAGAATAGTGAATTTCCTCCTTGAAGTGAAAGGAGAAGAGTGGAGTAGGAGAATTACACCATCTCCGAACCACTATAAATCTCTCTCTCTCTCTCTCTCTCTCTTACTTACTGCTCATTTATTTGTGCATGCTTTCTAACTGTGAACTAACCCGATTACGATTTATCGCATATCTTTAACTGTCTGGGTTTAATAGTTCCCACGTTTGCATGCAAGCCAAAGTTTACGTACATCATCCTTGAGTTATATCAAGTGTTTCTAACGTATTGCATGTTTAAAATCTCTCTTTGAGCACCACACAATTAAGCATAACACTTTACTGCTACCTATTCGATGCACACTCTAAGTTGTTTAACTTGTTGATGCTTGTTACTTAGAGTTGAAATTACCAAAAGTGTTATTTGCCTTGTGTATTGCGAAAAAAGTTGTAAAAAGTTAGAGAAGTCTATTCACCCCCCCCCCCCCCCCTCTAGACTTCTCACCCTTTCGGGACCAACAAGTGTATCAGAGCGGTTTTCTATTTGAGTCAATTTTGACTGCTAGACAGATCTCAAAATCTTCAAAATGAAGAGAGATATGATTCTTGCTCAAAATTTACTTTTCTCACTTGACAAATTTGATGATTGAAAATTCAAATGCATGCACTTATCCGCTCTAAATGATGAAATGTGGGAAGTCATCACTAATTGTCCTATCTCGATCATGGAAGTTAATACTGCCATTACACGAGATCCAAATGCTCCACAATATGTTCCAAAGCCAAAAATGGAGTGGACAAGTGAAGATAGAGGACGAAATAATTTGGACAACATTGCCAAAGATATTTTGTTCAAAGCGGTCGATCACATATTTCCAAAGATTCGAAAGTGACCACAGCAAAAGAAATATGGGATACACTTATCGGTATCGGTGAAGGCGACGAACAAGAAAAAGACAAGAAACTAATCATCGCCATGAAGAGGTTCGAAGATTCAAAATGCTACCAAACGAAAGCATCACCGATATGGAAGCTCGATTGATCAAATCCTGAGAAATCATTGGATCTGGGAAGACCATTACCAGAAGGAAATATCGCTCAAAGTGTTACGCGGACTACCTACAAGTTGAGATATGAAGGTGACCACAATGCGCGATCATATAGATTGTTGGTCACGATAGGGTGGTAAAAAGTCTAGAGGGGGGGGGTGTGAATAGACTTTTTAAACTTTTTCACAATTAATAACACTTTGATAATTTCAAATCCAAGTAACAAGTAAATAACAAGATATTCAACTTGATGCACAGCTGAATAATTCAACAGTAAAGTGTTACGTAAAAACAGATAGATATATCACATGCAATACGTTAGATATGCTTGAAATGGCTCAAATAATATGTATGTAAATTTTGGTTCGCATGCGGATGTGTTATGTGTTGGTCCAAAGGGGTGAGGTAAAATCTAGAGGGGGGGGGGGGTGAATAGACTTTTAAACTTTTCGCGGAATGCAACAATTGCTAACAGAGATAATCAAAAATCTTAACTAGATTGTTAGAGTCTTGTACGCCAGCGGAGATAAATAACATAGAGCTTGTGTGAATTGCGTGTCAAGTGTATCTCACGATAGCAGTTAAGAAATAAGCCAGTAAATACGCAAGGAATTTATATGGTTCGCGAGGTGATGTAATCCTCCTATACTCACTTGCTCTTTTCTCCAGAGCCAATTCACTATATTCCACCACTTCTTGGTTCCAAAGAAATAATTTCGTGATTCTAGTGATTTGATAAATAAAGCCACACTAATCACGCCCAGTGCCTCCGACACTGCTGCTGGTCGGATTTCACCATGCTCCCGTGCTACTTTACCAGGATTTCACAGCTCCTGTGCTACTTTCCCCCGTCTTCCACGATCCGGTCGAGTATCCGTGATCTGGTGCTTTGATCACCAAAGCCCACACATCACGCCCAGGTTTCTCCCAACACTGCTGTTTCGATCTCCAACAGCTCCGTTGACAACCAGGATTTCACAAAATGCGTGCTACTTTCCCCCCGTCATCGACATCTTCCTTGATCTAGTGCTTTAGATCACAAGCCCGCACTAATCAGAGCCAAGGTTCTCCAACACTGCTATCTCAACTTGTTTATAAAAAACAAGTTTTCACTGCTTCCAACTTTGGACTTCTTGAATAGATCTTTCAAGTGTGCAGCAAGTTCTCAATGATGAAGAACTAACACTCTGAATATGTTTCTCTTTGAGCTCTCTGAGTGTTTTTCTCACTTTGATATTCTCACTTTGTAAGCTTATTCAAGCAGATTGGATTCGTTGATCTCCACGTTTCAATAGCTCCGTTGGAAGTGTTTGGAAGTACTCTTCATTGCTTCATTCTTCATCCTTTTATGCTGGTTTTGAAGTGTCCGTTGGAAAAGACATCTCCAAATTTGATTGTAGATCTTTCAAAATTTGAATTCCAAATCTCAGATTTGAATTCTTGTAGCCTTTTGCAGAAGATCGTAGCTTTTTTGCAGAGGATCATATTAATAAATAATATCTCCTGTATTTTGGCGTTGTTCTGTATGTGGTCCATGTGAAGAGACTTAAAATATTTCTGCTGTAGATCTTATCTTCACGTGAAGGCTCTTAAAATAATTCTGATGTAGATCTTGCTTCTTCGACTTCCATCTTCTGTGTATTTTATTCTCTCTATATGTTGGCTACTGATGAAGTATTTCGGCCACTGAGATGTCTAGGTCTTTTTATAGCTTTGGACCTCAGCTCCAACTTCAGCTCTTGCTATTTATGGCTTTGGAACCTCAGCTCCAATTCAGCTCTTACTTCATCTCTTGCTTCATATTGACTTGACTTATGAAGACTTACTTCATCTCTTGCTTCATATTGACTTGACTTTGCACCGCAATCTGCTCCAACCTCTGCGACTTGACTTTGCAAACCGCAATCTGCTCCAAGCTCTGTTCTTACTAGTTACTTATGAAGACTTACTTCATCTCTTGCTTCATATTGACTTGACTTTGCAAACCGCAATCTGCTCCAACCTCTACTCTTACTAGTTTCAAAACCTCTTTTGAAACTGATCTTGAAACCTCTGCTCTTACTAGTTTCGAAACCTCTTTTGAAACCTCTACTCTTGTCTACTCTTACCGCATCTCTTACCATGTCTCTGATTTAAGGCTTCTTTATAAAATTGTAAGGAGTGAGTTTCATACCTGAGACCTTACAGTTTATACACCAAGCTTCCATCCATCTTGGTTGTACAAATTATTGGTAAATATTGCATTCCTCTTGATGTACTTCTTTCTTTCCATAGATGTTTGAGCTTCAAGATAACTTCATGAATTTGCGGTTGCTTCTTGTTTCTTCCATAGAGATTTCATCAATATGATTTCTTCTTTGAGTTGGGCGCGTGGGCTATTTTTGTATACATATCATATGCATACATCTTCTTCTTCGTATTTTTCCCTTTCTTCATATTTGTTAATTTTCCTTTTGTTGGTCTAGACACGCCTAGACTTAACAAATAAAATTGGGGATTCTAAAATACAATTTGGCATATCAAAATCTATTACAATAATTCTTAACAGTTAGATAATAAACCCAAATGAGTTTATAAGTGTACGGAATGTGTTTAGTCAAATTCAATATGCAATGTCAATAAATAATTTATATGGGCATTGCATGCATGTACACGTATGAAGTAGGAAATGCAAATGTTGAATTGTATAAATTATATTAAATATGCAAAACTAAAATGGTGATGTGCATTCATGTATACGTATGATAATTATAAACCCTGAATAGCAAATATAAAATTGGTTAGTTCACAATAATATAAGCAAAGCAATATAAATAAGAGCAATAAATAAAATGAGAGAGGCAATTTATAGTGGTTCGGGGGTGGCGTGATCCTCCTAGTCCACTCTTCTCCTTTCACTTCAAGGAGGAAATTCACTATCTTGTTCACCCAGATACAAATAGTGAATTAAGTGCTACATAGGCACTTCTCGGAGTGTCTTACACACAGCTACACTCAATCCCAAGTATATCGCACAAATCTATACTCCTACACCAACTAAGTGTCTCGCACAAAGCTACACTTAGTTTCTCGAGTGTCTCGCACAAAGCTACACTCAATAGGATTTTCACACTCCTTGCTACTCCTCCTCTTTCTACACACAGTAGAGTAGTGTGGTACAAAGAAAATAATTTTTCTCTTCTGGACTTGAAGAGTTCTACGTGAATAGCTCAAATATGAATATATGGAATGAAGCACTCTGCTTATGAAATGATCTCTTCTTGTTGTGTCTTCAAGAATGCCAATATTTATAGTTGAGAAATTTTGATGTTGCCCGTTGGAGATATGCAATTCAAATTTTGAAATCTTGTACTAGGATTTTGCTGCTTAGAAATGTTGAAAAAAATAATTTCAACTTTCATCCAGATGTCAGGATGATTTTTGACTTTGTGAGATTTCTCTGATCTTTGCAAGTAATTCCCATACTTTTAATGGGTCTCCATACTTTGTAATTAAAACTTTGTCAGAGATTTTTCTTGATGGAGTGACTGATCTTCCTTGGCTGATGGCGTGACTTGGGGCTTTTAATTTAATTAAGACCTTGGCTTGTCTCAATAATCCTTAGCTCATGAATTAATTCCTTGGCTCATCTTGGATTAAAATATCTTTGGGAATAATCTTGGTTGATTCTTTTAATTTTGCTCTTCTTAAAATATAACCGTAGCTCATCCCATTGATAAATAAAGAGCGTAGCTCATTTCTTCAAATGTCTCTGATGAGTTTTGATCCCTGGTTCTTCTTCACTATCAACCGTGGCTCCTTCCTTTTAATAAATTTAGGGGGTGTATTCAATCATGCTTTCATTAGAGTTTTAAAGACTTTTATGAACTTTAAGAGTTTGGCGGTATTCAATTCAAACTTGTTAGAGAGTCTTTAAAAATTAGGCGGTATTCAATAAGATTTTTAAAGAGTCTTTAAAAGTCGTGTGGTATTCGTTAAGACTTTTAGAGAGTATTTAAAGTCATGTGGTATTCAAAAAGTTATGAACTTTAAGACTTTTAATTTTAGGAACTTTTGTAGACTTTTTCTTCTCAAATATAAATAGTTGAAATCCAACCATCAACCCCAAGATTTCAAAATTTTTTCTAACAATTTTGAATGTTTCATCTCTCTATTTAAACTCTATTTTTTCTTCATATTTAAACTTTATAAACCTATCTAAATTTTAAAATTATTTTTTTTCATTATCTTATATTTTCCTCATACCTAAACTCTACAATTATTCTCTCTCTCATCAACTTTATAATCTTCCTCTAAAATTTGAAATAATATTATTTTACTTCATTATTACTTTTTATATTGATTTTTATTTTTTTCGATCTATGAATTTTTAATCCTAACTTTCTCTAATCTTCCATAAGTCTCTTATTTTGCAAAATAATAGTTCTTTGCATAATGTCTAGCAATATATCAAGTTAAATATATATATATATATATATATATATATATATATATATATATATATATATATATATATATATTATATATATATATATATATTAGATTTATTTTTTATGCAACTTGTAATTATATTTTTAAATATTTTATTTGATCAACTGTTTTATTATAAATTTTATTATTCAATATTGTTATGAATTTCTAATGAAATAATTTTTTTTTTGTTTATTAATAATATATATAAGTAATTAGCATATAAGTCTCAACATACTATGGATAAAAATAATAATGTTGAGAATGTTGATGTGGGTGAAGAACTATATAATAAGAAAATTTTATGATATATTATAATTGTTTTGTAAGAAAATTATATAATAATAAGAATCAAAACATTGAAAGTTTGTAAAGATGTATTCAATTTAGAATTTCAATGACTTTTGTAGACTTTTTAAAATATAAAGTTGATAAAAGTCTATGAATGTTTTTTATATAGACTTTTATAGAGTCTTATAAAGTTTTAAAAAGTTTTGAACGACTCTATAAAAGTCCATCAAAGTTTATTAAAATCTATCATTTTAAAAGTATTTAAAACTCTACAAAAGTCATGATTGAATACACCCCCTTAGAGCGTGGCCCATTCCTTTATTAAATTTCAAGTGTGGCTCTTATTTACTAAATTAGAGTGTGGTTCATTCTTTAACAAATAAAAACCGTAGCTCATCTCCCTGAATTAATTTGGGACCGTAGCTCATAATAAGATTGTGGCTCTTCTTTAATTAAATTGAGACCGTTGCTCAATTTAATTATGTAAGGCATTCCATTTTCTTAGCTGATTCCTTAAATAATCACCGAGGTTGATTTCCTTGAAATAATTCCAACTGTAACTCCTCTTCTTCAAAATAGGTAATGTGCTTGGCCAATTGAATTGCCGCTGATAAATAATAATCCATTCGTAGCTCTTCTTCTTCTTCCTTGATTTTCTTCTTCATGAATTTCCTGGACTTAAAATTTCTTGTTCTTCCTCAAAACAAAATTACACAAAATTCAAACAAAATGGGGGTCTAAGATTTTTATCCTAAAGATACAATTTGGCTCATCAAAATCTAATTACAATTTATTCCTAACAATTTCCCCCTTTTTGATGATGCCAAAACCTATACTCAGTCATTTGGCTTAGTGTAAAATTATTTTTTTGAATCTTTGGAATTTAATTTTATTTTGACTAGCCATGAACGAGTTTAACAAAATATATGACCCAAGAGAATTATTTTTTAGACAAGATTCCTAACGCCATGTTGTGAGGACTATAAATAATAATAATAATTTCAAGCAGAAATATCCTCAGGCATGCGTTTTTTAATACAAACTTATGTCTAAAAATGATTCATAAGATGGATAAAGCAAAAACTGAGCAAAATAACATATTACGCAGTATAGCTAATTATTACATAATCATCCGATTAGTGAGGAAAATAAGACGGATTACCATAAAGATATTAATTTTCTTGAAGTCTAAGCTTGTTGTTGATATGATCTCCCAGCTTTCCTGAAATCGTTCAACATATCCATCAACAAAATAATCATCAGACACTTGACTTGGTGTGTAATAGCCACTGGCTTGCATATTGTTATCTCGACTGGTAGTGTCTGCTAGAACCACTTGAATGCATTCTTCAAAACGTTCTGCCTTTGCTAAGAATATCTCCTTTGTGACGTGCATAGTTTTCTAGTTTTTTTAATATGTGAGCATGTGGAATCTGCTAAGTTTTTCTCTTTGCCTTTTTCCTTCAGCTCCTTGGTTTTTCTGTGTAATCTATCTTTGAATCTGCTCCGAGCTTCTCATGACAGCAGGCAAATATTCTTCATAGTGTTAGGGTGTCTTGTATCATCGGCAAGGGTACTGGATATGCTCCAAATCTCGGGTCTGGGATCTGCAAATGTTTTTGAAAAAACCATAATTTCCTTTTTCCTGCTACCTCTCCCTCTGCCACCTATTTGCTGCCCATAACAGGCGTAGGAGGACCCGAGGAGCCAGAATGCTGCTCTCTTCCCCCATTTTTTGGGCATATCAACGTAACAGATCTCAAGTGATTAGGCATTAATTCCATCAACTTTGGCGTATTTGTCATCTCTGAAAGCAGATATTCATGTTTGTAAGTCAGATATTTTATGGTTGATTATTGGTGAAGTTACCTTCGAGCCTACTTTTGCACTGACCCATTGTGAAGTGTTGGACTTTGAGCCTCTCAAGGTTTAACCCTTTCTGTTTTAGATGCAGCACCCTGATGTTCTCCTCCCAAACTTTTTCGTTCTTCTGCCTGTGAGTCCTCTTGTATCACCGGTGTTAAGCGGTGGGTTTCTGGTTTGATCTCTTAACTTCGCAGTCTGTGATAAGATTTCTCGAAGAATATGCGTCATGTATCTTCTCTAGATTTCTTCAATGCGATTCCTTCTCCTTCAGTGTTGCACTGGCTATCGTCATCTCCATCGATATCGGGTATCTGACGAGCTCGGTCAAATAAGTTGCCTTTCTTTTTGCTGCTTTTCAGACTTGCCTTCTTCTTCTTCTTCTTCTGTCTTCAGATTCAAGAGCTCTTTTAGATATCTTCATCAACAACCTGTGGTCAACAAGATTACAAGAAAATCATTGTTAGTAGTGCTTCGCAAGGTGATTGGAAGATTTCTCAGAATCAATCTCCATGGCAGTTTGATGGTTTTGTGGGTAAATGGGAGTCTGATCTGCACTTCGGTTTGATCTTCTGTACACCAGACTATTATTTATGGGGAATGCCACATTTTCAGTTTATTAGTTGCATTAGCAACCGTGACTTGTTCATCAAACTTCAACTGTAGTTTCCTATCCTGTAACCATGGGCTCCATCCAGTGACTTGTGCCCTCAACTGGATCGGTAACTGTGACAACATGCCTGACTGGTCCCCCTCAACTGGATCCGTAACTACAACCGTGGCATTGAACTTGCAGATTGAACCGTACTGGGTTCTCAACTACATCTTTCGAAACTGGTTTGTCCATTCAAAATTGCAATTTCCCCTCTCATTTGCATCCCAAAACGGCCTTTCCCCGCTGTTGTCATTGTCATCAGTTTGGAAATTTTGAAATTTCGAACCGGGATGATGGGGATGAAAATCACACGTGATGTTGTTGTTGGAACCAATTTTATTATTTATTTGCCAATCAGACAAATAACCCGAATCGCCT
>VALG01009989.1:0-33908 GCA_009835305.1 Ipomoea purpurea
CTATCTTTAACTGTCATATTGCTAGATACTCTATTGGCAAACAACAATAGACTTGTAAAGGTGCATACGGTTAAAATACCGACCTAGTTTTTCATTCTTAAAAAAATAAATTACGCTTCACCTTAAAAAGACAAATTCAGCGTTCAATTCCCCGCACACATATACGCGAATCTTTATAATTAAAACATTCATTCATGAATATACAAATAACATCAGTACGAATATATGCAATGTTTGCATTTTTCCGACCAATGAAAGGATGAATCAAATGATTTACCGTGGAAGCCATTTGGACACCATTTCCTAACACAAATACGAGAGGTAATATCCATCATAGGATTTCAATAATATTCTATAACGCATTCTTTATAATCCGAACTGTTGATATGCAAACAATTTAAATGATGAAAAACAAGACATAAGTAATAATCCCATCAAAACTCTGCATAATTTGTGGATTGTTTAAGGAAGAATGGTACGTGCAATAAAAGTAAAATTCATAATATTGTGGAAATGATAAATGAACCCTTCATTAGATTTCAAAGATGAAACAACATGTCAGCATTCCATAATAGAGTCAAAACAAATGAACCTTCTTCCTTACTGATATTTAAGAGATATACAAAATGTCAAGAATCGATAACTAAAATATCTAACATTAATCATCATTTTAACTTTTCTTACGCAATCGAATCCAAAAGTACCTCCCCACAATGAATGGCTTCTCAAAACATAGAAATAATTAACTGCATATACCACATACAAATAATATTCATAAAATATACATAATGAATAACTATCTCCATTTCACTAACTAAATTTCCATTAAAACTATACCACTCAAACGCCACTATCCAAAGCCCGGTTCAAAGGATCCAAAAAGAGATAAATTCATCCAAATTCAAAGGAAAGCATAAGTGTAAAAATTACCCCAACACATAATGCAAATTAATGAACCTTATAATGGATAAAATCTTACCATGAGATAGAATTACATACAACCAAACTTTGCTATGATCCCCATATATAATCCCTCACCCATAGATAACTTAAATATCCCAATTTCATAACTATATACGACCACAATTCATACTATTATAGCCACAATAATGTTATTAGCCTTTTATATGAGTAATTTGCGAGACCCTGAGACCTATTTTTGTTTGTGAAGGGAACGGCGTTTTTAGTCAACGACAGCCAACCTGTAATCACTACTCATACAATGCCGTTAGCCATAGCTAAACCCACATGGTATCATTATCTCTTTGGTGATTTCTGCCTACGCCCTAACAATTTGACGCACTATACTCACAGATTCAAATAAATTTCAAGGAAAAACCTATTGTGTATTTGTAAACTCCATCATTGTGGATCTTTTAATCTTAAGTAAAATCCATATTCCCTATAACTAGGCTAACGAACAAGTAATCTCGCAAGATAATATCCGGACCGAACACACTAGTAAAGAATCAATACAAATAAGAATATCAAAAGCCACTTATATTCCGTACCAAACTAATTTGTATCCAGTAAAAAACCCTATATTATTCTTATTAAAATAATATCCACCACATTTTAAACTATACTCCAACATCGCCTATCCAATAGTCTCTTTACAGGTGTACCGATCAAAATATCCAGACATAATTAACCTTCACAGTACTGACCTGAATTAGACACACTCATGAGACTAATCCCAAATACAAGCCACACGCCTAAAAGATTGCCATAGCCCAGCGCTTAAACTAAAAAAGTCACATAGACCCTACTCCCACGCCGGTACCAACGTTAAGTCTGCAACTACCGATCTTCATAATCAGATACACTATTGAAATCGGGTCAAATGCCCAGTTTCAAACAGAGTTGCAAGACTAATCTGTATATACTGTAAATGAAATGAATGAAATAATTTTCACTGAACATTAATCTATCAGTAATATAAAAGAGAAGAGAAATCACACCTTTACGTAATCTAACAAAGATGGATAATTGGATTAAAAACCTTATAACAATTTGTGACGAGATCTTATCTTTCACTCGAAGTACTAAGTATTTTAGAATGGATCGACAATTTTGTCATTATATTTTTTCGCGTTCGTGAGACCTAATCTTGTATTAGTAACATCTCCTTGATACCATAAAAATCTTGATACCACCAAACATGACCTAATACTCCCAACGTCGCCTTATATGCATAATATTATCTCATTTCATTTGGTCCATCCCATTGTGAGTTTTATTGAAAGCACGCCGACCACATTGGTAAGGGAGGTCCCCGTCGGGAGCTGGACCAAACCCACACGCCGAAGTCTAGGCCATTTCTAGAGCCATTTGCAAAGCCATTCCGATCCCAAACCGCACGTTATATTTGCAGTAGATTCCATGCTAAGAAGCTCAACTGTGCCAACTGCCCACCGATCTCTCTCAACAACAAAGTAAATACTTGGCCACGTCCATTTTGCGAATGATAAAATAGGTTCATCACATTACGATATATATATAAATAAAATAAAAATTAATATAATATAACCAACAATTAAAAAATAAAAACTTTAAAAGTAAATATAAATTCTTATTCTTATTTTTTAAATTGAGTTAATAACAGTTTTTTTTTTTTGATGCTTACTTACTCCTATTCATTGAGTATGTGTTCAAAATCACTTTCACAAACCTATTACATGAGAAAGTATGTTCTGAACAACATATACAAGTATATAAAAGTAGCATTACCAGAGAACGCTTTCCCTGAGTTATAAGAGAATCAACTGAGGTTTGGTCTTATGCTCCTACACTAAAAGAAGTTCACAACAAAAAAGGCTACATGTCATATGAGCATAAATGTGTTTAATAATCATCTAGTATTGTTTTTAAAAAAAAAAAAATCATTATGAATTTTGTAGGAAATTAGTTATTACTCCGTAACAACAAGTGGTCAATTTAATAATATAATATAATATATATATATATAATTATATATGATATTATATTAGTATATAAATATATATTATATAAACACGGATTAAAATTAATAATTGCAGATATATTAAAAAAGTTATTATATTTTTATTTATTGCATATATATGCGAATTAAGAAGTGGGATAATTGATTATTCAGTGTTCCTCGAATACTTAAGAAGCTGCCTTCTGCAAAAAGTCAAAGGCATGTTAACTTCTTAAAATCAACATTTTTAAAATTTTTTATAGAAATATATTTAACTGTTAATATAATCTCTCTTTCTCTTACACATATAATATAACATCTTGAACTATAAGTGTATATTAATATTGATAATAATACGTACAAAAGCTACTTATCAATATAAATTTTTAATATATGGTATTGGTTTTAACGAGTTAACTTAATAATAAAAATCTAAAAATATACGCAAAGCTAAAGTTTTTCTTGTGAATAATTGAATACAATCAGTACAAATAATCGTTAAGTATTAATTCTCAACATGCAGTCATATGATGGACTAATAAACAAGATAGTTACAAATGTCATATTAACTATGAGTAATGTCCGTCAAAGATTGAAAAATCCTAACCAACGACACTTTCAAAAATTGCATTATATAATAAAATTTTATTTTTGTAATAGTATGTGACGCCCGCACGTTCACGAGATTTGGTCTTGATACAAATTGATAAAAAAAAAAAAAGGTAAAGAAATGACAAATAAAATTTTAAAAAACAAAAATATTTCCTTTCAAAAAAAAACCCCATTTTATGCGTACGCGTAGTACCCATAATAATTAGTAATTACTCGGATCCGTATCAAATATTGGTGGTGTGCGCGGCATCTCTACTCGTTTTCCTCGTGATTTAAAGTTTAAACTCCCATTAGCTTTCATCTCCTCATTTATTTTCTCATTCTCTGATCTCTTCTATCAATCTCTCGGATCGATTCAATATCCACCAACGTCGTAACCATGGAAACCGACGGCGACGCCACCGAAGCGCAGTCCCAATGCACCTCCGCCAAAAAATCCATGACCACCTCCACCTCCTTCCGGCTGCGGAGCCCCAGCCTGAACTCCGTCCGCCTCCGCCGCATCTTCGACATGTTCGATCGCAACAACGACGGCATTATCACCGTGGATGAGCTCAACAAGCCGCTCAACCTCCTCGGCCTCAACACCGATCTCTCCGAGGTCGACTCCATGATCCGATCCTACATCAAGGACGGAAACGACGGCCTCACGTTCGATGACTTCGAGGCTCTCCACCGCTCCCTCGACAACGTCTTCTTCGGCTGCGACGAGGCCGCAGAAGACGGCGAGGAGCCATCTCCAAGGCGCAGGAGGAGGACGAGATGAAGGAGGCGTTCAGAGTTTTCGACGAGGACGGCGACGATTCATATCCGCCAGGAGCTCCAAGCGGTCTCTTACCAAGCTCGGATGCTGAGAATGGCAATGAGACGATAGAGTGCAGCAGATGATTTCTTCCTACCGATCAGAATAAGCGATGGCCTCGTCGATTTCTTGACGTCAAGGATATGAATGCGCTGTGTCATCCACAAGAATCAATTGATCGGATCGATCGATCGGTTTAGACCGTTCAACTCAATAACCATACAAATATATATATATTATATATAGTATATATATATATATATATATATATATATAGTATATATATATATATATATTATATATATATAACCAAAAGCCATTATATTAATAAACTAGATTACATACACTATATGTATATTAGTTTTGAATTATTCATTATTTTTTGTAAAAAATTTGGTTTATTGATTGAATTGTTGTTTTTTTTCCCTCCGTTTCGTATTAATTTGGATAGATTAAGTGAAAATACTTGATGTATCATCCCTCTAAATGTTGTATACACAGGAAAAAAACAAGGACCTGAGTTTATCTATTATGGCATTATAGAAATAAATTTAATATTAGTTGAGTCATTAATTTGAATGATGTCCATGCATGTTAACGGCTTTGAATCAAACTTTTAATTTCATCCAGCATAAGTCAAATCAATTAAGAAACCTATCAAATATTAAACAAGGAGTTCAGATGGCTGGTGAGGCTAGGTCAAAGAAAACCAGAATTCCAAGCACCAGCCTAGCAATTTGAATTGGTAATATTTCATGTCTCACGTTTCCAGCATCATATGAACTGTATTTTATTTTTTTAATAAAAGAAATTCATTAACAAGAATCTGAAAGTGGGAGCAAGGTTAACATCTATGGTTCAATGTTCAGTTGAGTGAGCATGATTACATTTCCCAAATGCTCTTGTCATTGCCAGAGTGTGTGGTGTCTTAGGATTGGGGTTCAGCTTTTTTGGAGAAGATCTGAATACAAAGCATTACAGATGATGAAGGAGGATAGGAAAACCAGTTCCATACAAACCAATAAAGAGCTAGACGTACTCTCTGAGCTAACAAATAAAGTTATCTATCTCATCATATATGCACCGTACCACCAACTGAAATCGAAGGAAGGAGATTCGCGTTCGTTATTAAACATATGAAACAATACTCTCCCGCAAGCAATCTCACATGCACCACCCGACAAGACCCATATTGCCGTTCATTCTTATTATTGTTGCGTCAACGTAACGTTCAGTTTGATCCATTTCTCAATGAACGGAGGATGCTGGGAACTAAGGATGTTCAGCAACTAGTGCCAACTACTATTTTATGTTCCGCGCGTGTTAGAATAATGAACATTTTGGGATAAGATAATGTATTTTATGTGTTATAATAATGCATTTTATATGCATTCGAATAATGAAATTTCTGGAGTAAAATAATATATTTTATGAATTAGAATAATGTACTTTATGTGTTAGAATAATGTATATTGTACTATATGTGTTAGAATAATAATTATTTATGTGTTATTGGACCGTGGTCCACAACTGTGTGGACCATAGTCTACGCAATAATGAGTCGTTATGTTGTGCATCCGTGTGCACCATGCATGGTACACACGGATGCAAACAGACGTCGACTTAAAAAAAATAACAGAATTGTATAACTACACATCCATAATTTCATAACTATACATCCATAATTGCATTACTATACATCCAGATTGAGAATTGCATAAGTACACATCCATAACTTCATTACTATATACAACCAGAATTGCATAACTACATCCATAACTTCATAACTATAAACGTACAGAATTGCATAACTTCATAACTATACATTCAGAATTGCATAACTACACATCATAATTTCATAACTATAAATCCAGAATTGCATAACTATACATCATAATTTCATAACTATACATTCAGAAAGTATGCACAACATAATGTTGTTGACATGAATCAAAACTAATTTTTTTTCAAAGTTAAATGCGCATTTTTAATCAAACGACGTAGTTTTTACATTCGTGTGCACCTAATTTGCCATAATGGTTGTCACTCCATATAACCATACACATTGGGATGATTTAGAAGAAGATAAAATACTTAAACGAGACTCAGCCCAAGTCCAATTTAACGTCCAGATTCAAAGCCCAACTGATTTCTCACTTTTCCATCTTGCCCTTCAACCAAATCAATCATTTTTCTTCTTTATGTTTTTTTTTTTTTTTTTTTTTTTTTTTTAAAAAAGAAGTCTGACTGTTATATTTTTATTGTTAGGTGGTAAAATCCTATGCAGTTCAAAGAAATGTGAATGCTAGTATTCGAATCGTACTAAAGATTAAAAAAAGAAGGTACAATTTTGGTATATATTGTTGTGAGTATTAGTGTATATATGTCATTAAGGACCATATAATTTGTTTTCAAAAAAAAAAAAAAAAGGACCTATAAGTTAGTTGAGCTTTTATCTCGTTTTATCACCTTAAAGGGAGTTTGGGTTAAAACTTAAAATTAATTAATAATTACAAGAAAATTCGAACTACTATACGAAGTTGCACTCTAGAGTGGAACCCTCTAAGCAGCAAAGGACTCAATCCAATATATAATATATATATATATATATATATATATTATTATATATATATATATATATATATATATATATATATATATATATATATATATATATATATATTATATATATATATATATACAACTTTCACGGAATCAAACTTAGGGTCCTTTTGGAAACCAGGAAAATGACTTCTGAAAAATGTTTTCTGGAAAATGAGTCATTTTCTGGAAACATTTTCCTTTCGGCGGTGTTGGTTGGCATCTGGAAAACTGTTTTTTGTGTGTTGGTTCATTTTCTGGAAATGAGTAAGAATTGTATATTAAACCATTTTAATTATTTTATTAGAATATTAAACATGTATAAATATATATAATAATATAATATTAATTAAATATAATAAAAATAGCTAAGTTTTCCAAACAAAAAAAAACTAATAATATATCAAAAATATTATGGTTGGTGTGGTGTAAGTGGTAGTGGTGTTATTCGTTATCATAATAATAATCAATAATAACATAATAATATAATAATAATAATAATAATAGATAATGAATAATAATTGGTGGTGGTATGGACGGTGGTGGTGTGGTGGCGGTGGTATGGTGGTGTGGTGGTGTGCGGTGGTATGGTCGTGGCGGGCGGCGACGGTGGTTGCGGTGTATGATGGTGGCGGCGACGGCGGCGTAGTGGTGTTGGTGTGATGGTGGTGGTAGTATGACGATGGTGGGTGGTGGTGGCTGGTGGTGGTGGCGGCGACGGTGTTGCGGTGGTATGGTGGTGGCGGTGGCGGCGTGATGACGGTGGTGTGGTGGTATGGTGGTGTGGCCGCGGCTGTGGTTCGGTTGGTATGGTGGTGTGCCGACGGCGGTGGTTGCGGTGGTACTGGTGGGTGGTGGTGGCCGGTGGTGGGTGGTGTGGTGGTGGTGGCGGTGGTATGGTGGTGGTGGTGGCCGGTGTATGGGTGGTGATGGCGGCGACGGTGGTATGCTTGTAGTAGTGGTGGTGGTGGTGGATGGTGTTGATGATGCTTGGATAAAGTTGGAAAATGGACTTCCCCAAAAAAAACGGGGAAGTCATTTTCCATAAAAAATTGTCTTCCTTTTCCATTGACTTCCACCCCATTTTCCTTTGACCAGTCATTTTCCAATGTAACCAAACACCAAAAACCCGGCATAAGTCATTTTCCGAGTTTCCAAACACACCCTTAGAATATTGTAGTTATTAAGTCAGTTTTATGACTAAATTAAAATAAATTACTAAATTTATTTATAGTATATAGTAAAATTATAGGGGTTGAGTATATAAGTAGGAATGCATATATGTTGTGGTTTGTGAGACGTGTGAAGGGAAAAAGCAAGGTTAGATAGAAAGATTGTCCGGTAAAGCAGGTTGTGTATGGTCGGGCCATTTCGCGTTGATAGCTACTTCCCAGGAAGAAATTAAGTAAACATTAAATAAGTTGTTGAACATTGCGTAGGTGGCTTTGCAGTTTACGACAGTTACCCAACCTTAAAAATAAAGTCCCATCGAAAAAGACTAGCGTTTAGACTACACCAGATTTTTATTTTATTTATTTATTTATTTATTTTTTTACATTTATTGTCTCGTGTGTATTTTGACACTGACAATGTGAATCCCTAACTTTCAAACCTTGCACAATTGGCCTATAAGTATTTTTTTTTATAGTAAAAATGGTATGACATTTCCGACAAATTTTCACTGGAAATAAGTTATTTTTCGGTGAAAAATTGTTGTAAATGTCACCAAAAGGACCATTTGATAGATAATACCAATCATGATTCTTTTGATTTCCTAAACAATTATTTACTCTGTATTTCGGATCGGTAGTATTAGTTAGATTGTCGATTACTTTCATCATAAAACCAACGATATTAATTTCAAATCTTCCCTTTTTGTGACAAAATATGAAATCGCCCACCCTAGACGTCCCTACACTCCAGTTCGACAATTTGTGAATGTGTTAATCATAGTGACTCAACTGATCAACAGATACCCAACTTTTTACACATTGCGCACAATGAACACTTTCATTTTGAAAAGTTGCTCACACACTGTCACTACTGGTGAGACTCCATCATTGATCTCACATTTTTTATTCAATTCTTTTATTCCTTCAATAAAATTAATACTACATATGGTACCCGCATGGGCAGCTCAACTGGTTACAAAGGTGAAACTTTGAAAGAATGACCAAAGATTGAGTCTCACCAGCGGCAGTGTGTGCACAGTGAACACAGGTCTAGCCTATGAGGTTTATGTTCAGTCGGTAATATGGTTAAGTTACCATGATTTACATCCTCTTAAATGCTCTGTCGGGTCGGGGTCCTTTTGGAAGAATACTACATACGATGGGAATTTTAGTTTCAATTAAATCTACTTTATCATTTTTTAGTATGCTTTGGAATTTTAACATATATAAGCACGTTGGGCAACGTGTCGTGTCTAATATTTATGGATCACTAAAATGCATATGATGTTATGCCAGGCAGGCTATACATAATACAAGCCACCAGAATCTTAAGATAATCATATACATATGGCGCATCGCATCATGCATTATAATATTATATTATGTAGTGTACTAGTGTCTACGGGCTCTTCATATAATGATTAATTGTCATGTGATCTGTTAACTTTTTTTTTTTCTTTGAAATGTGAATTTCTACATGTTACAATTAAATATTATAGAATGAATGTTGATTAAATATTTATTTTGTCCGCACGGGTTTAGCTCAATGATTCAATATGCAATATTTGAGAAATAGATCAAGATTGAATTTTTTTTATTTTTTTTTAAAGTTACTGACTCTATTAGATTATAGTATAAGTTTCTTTATACTTTCTCAACCTATTGAAGCACAAAGAATACTACAGTGTAATAGAGTCAACAGTATTAAAAAGAATAAAAATTGAAAGATACTAATTTACCTTATTGTGTTTAGCACTAATAATCTGCTTAGAAACTTATAAATGATTTTTGGATAAGCAATTTTTTTTTTTTTTTGGTATTCCTCTGAACGCCAAATAAAAGCTCTCTCTTTCTTCTACCTGTGAAATATTAAATGTAATAACTTCAAACTAAAGAAATATTTTTTTTTTAAAAAAAAGTATTAAAAAACTTAGAATTTTAAATTTTTTAAATGGTGCGTCAGACTAAATCAAGTTTTGTTATTGTTTGTCACAACTCAACTTATCTCAAATTTTAACCAAGCTAGTTCAATCTAGTCTAAATAATAATTGGACAAATGATTGGTTGAACCGCTTATTTTGACACTACTGAGAGAGGGGGGAGGGGGGATACAAAAAATGTTTTATAAGTACAGTTTTTGAAAAATATTTTTTTGCTAAAAAGCATTTTCCCTTAATTAGAACAAATATTTTTTTTGTTAACTCCATAATTTTATTTTAGTTTTTTTGAGAAGGTTACCTACTCCATAATTTTAGATAGTCAAATATTAGAAGAAAATTTGTAAAGTCATTTTTTAAATGGACTTTTTTTTTTTGTCTTTTTAAGGATAAACTCACCACATGACTTCATGAGGTGGAAAGTAAAGTATATATGTAATATGGTACAAATTGTCTTGTTTTGTTTTTCTCGGCAAAATATTCTGTGGACCTCGTATAGTCGTATTCACTTTGCAACGTAAATTCAGGTCTAAAAATAAACTATTTATATATTAAATGTTCACAAATTATTTTTTACTACATTGGTTCTATTTGGTAAATGATTGATAGCTGTTAGCTAATTGTGTTAATTATAAAGTATAACTAGTTGATAAAAACTTAATTAAAAAAGTTGTTTGGAGTAACTTTTTGAATTTTAACATTTTGGAGTTACAAAAAGCTAATTACCCAAACACTTGTATTGATATTTTAACTCAATCAAACAATTAATAATAATCAAATAAGTCAAAATTAATCTATAGACCAATTTTTTACCAAACAAGATCATCGTATTCAAAAATTCCCAAAATTTAAAAATACAATTTATATTTTTAAGGTTTACAATTTCAATACTAAAAATACGCAATTTAAGACAACAATAACAATCGGATTTTCTCGTAATTCAAATTTGTAATCACTATTCGCTGAATAATAAATTCTTGAATGTTACAAAAGGTGGTTTTGCTGTCAACGACAACGAGTACGATGGGAATGTCTCTTTCAATTTTTTAATTTTGTGGATACCAATGGATTACATTTTCTTGTATTCGTTTTGTATTCTACGAAAAAGCTAGATATTTATAATTTAGATTTATAAGTTACAATTTATTTTTAGTCATTTTTTATTAGAATATCATCATTTAATTCTAGTATTATTGTAGTATCTATTTTTAGTCCTTTATTAACAAAATTGTTAAATATTGTTAAATACAAAGACATTTCAATCTTTTTTTTATACAAAGTATGTTGAATCGTTATATTTTTTTATTTTTTTTTTGAAACATTCATAATTGAATACCAAAATGGCATTTTTTTTTTTTTTGAAAGGAATGGCATTGTATTTAACGACATTTAAACTGTTTTGTTTATAAATGACCAAAATGATCATGTCACGATAATACTATGACTAAAATGGATATTCTAATAAAAAATGACTAAAAGTTGACTGTATCTATAAATTTTAGACCAAAAATGAAATTAATTATTATTATTTATTAGTCAAACAATATTGGCTTTGATTCCAAATTTAATTAAGTAGTCGGCACGCTTGTCTGATGTTGTCTCACGAATTTTATTTGTGAAACGAGTTGGATTGGGATTGAATAAGATTTAAATACTTATACCCAAAAATGTAATAATATTAATAAGTAATAAAGTGTTTGTTACTTATAAGAGAAAACTGTAATACTTTTGAGGAAAACATAATACTTTAATTTTAATTCAAAATGTAAAAGTATTACACTATGTTTAAAAAGTATTTCAATTTTTGCATACAAGTAATAAACACTTTATTTCTGATTATTATTACATTTTTCATTATAACTATTAATATTAATTTCATATTGACTGATTCAGTCTCACAAGACGATGATCTGTGAGATGATCACACACAAGTTTCTTTTATGCATTTAATTAATTAGTACTTATGTACTTCGGAAAAACAATCATTTAAACACCTAGTTTATATATATCTATATATATAATAATTTTTTTTTTGAATGTTCACTGCTCTATACATTGTAGTATCTGTTCATATACTTTCTCAACCCTACTGAACCAAAGAACCAATAAGTAGTAGAGGCTCGACTCACAACCTTCAATGGAAGCCACCCGGGTCAATTAGACAGCAATCATCTAAACACAATAGTTTTTATATATATAATATATATATATATATACTATATATATATATAAATTATATATTATATATATATATATACTATATATATTATTATATATATATTACTATATATATATATAGTATAACACATTATTAAGTGATATGGTTTGTGGGAGTAAATTGGGAGTAGAAAATACACTAACATTTTCCTTAGATTAAAGTTGGGGAGTTTATAGTTTATGATTATGATTTATATTGCAATGTTGATGTATAAATATTTTTTGAATGTTCAATTTTGTGTGTATGATGTTCATTATTGGTAGTTATACAAGAATACATTTAATTGATATTAACATGAACCTTATATCAGTGGTTTACCTCACAGATCGACATGATCTATGGTAATATGATTGTGTTTGAACTCTATCATAAAAATTTTGTTTATGTTGGATCATAGTACTCATCTTGAAAGGTGGGACCCTTGTCTTAAACATTTAATAATTGTGTTTTTTTTAGTATGAACTTGTAAACTTCTAATATAATTTGTGTTTCTAATCAAGTCAAAATACATAACAGCTGTTAAATAGATTTGTAAATAATACAAGGTCATCAGATCTAATATGCTTATATTGTGTGACTTGCATTATTCTGAATAAGAAAAGACAATTAATTACATATATGTTATACGTTGTGTGTTCGTAGTATAAAATTCTGGATTTTTTAAAATGTGAAATGTGACCTTTTGAAGTGGGTTTCCAGAATATTTGTGATCATAGCAGTTTGGAGTTCAACTCTCTACGTTGGATTGAGTTGAACTTCTTTGTGAGAAGTGTATCTGTAATTTATGTGAATCTACGACTTATACCGATTTACCTCACCATGTAACCTAAGATTGGATCATACAGATCTTGACCGAATTTGAATCTGAATCATAACAAAAATTCATCTCACTTAAAAAAAAAATTAGATAAATTCAGTTGCTATGATAATGTGGTCCAATAATATATATAAAAAATTATGAAATGCTAGACATTTGGATTGGGTGATGCCTGATGGTACTGACTAAAAGTGACTTCTGATCTGAGCAGTAGGTGATGAAAGAAATATATTAAAAGGCAATAAATGCAAGCGAACAGTGAAACATATGATATGATGTTGTCATCTTCCCAGAAATTTCACAGAAAATGCATTAATAATACTGCAATGCGTGCAACCAAATATTTCAAACCTTTTTAATTTTGTTTGCAGTTTCAACTTCTCTTCTAAATCCCTTCCCTTGCTGGATGGCTTTCCCCTATCATTTTCATCTCATATTTCCTCCCTTTTCTTGCCTGACTTCAGATATAGACAGATATCAAACTTTGATTCTCTCGCATGGAAGATTTATTTATTTTATTTATTTAAATTTAAATTTATGCGTGAGTGGTTGTGCACTCTCATCCCTTGAAAAAGGTCGGGAGTTTGAACTCCATCTCGTATGAAAATCAATCTAGCCAGCATTTTGCTCCTTAATTTGGTTGACCTGTGTGAATGAAGATTAGTCGGTATGGGCTTAAAGAGACAAATTATACAATGAATCAGGGTCAACCTTGCATTATAGACCCTGATCAAAACATAATCTTCAAATTATGTACTTACAATTAACACATTATGTGCGACTATACTTACAATTTTTGTACATATAAATAATACCTTAATAATTTAGACTTAAATCTATAATGCAAAATATGCCCAATTTGTCTGAACACATTATTCAATTCGTGAAATCATGGATTCATGGCCCCTCAAGTCAGGTTCAGATCTCAAATCAAAACAAAGTAATTTGAGTAGGCGCGTGAAATTCCGCAAAACCATGGCCCCGCAAAATAACACAACGGGGAATGTTACGTGTATTTTAACTTTTTACTTTTATATACAAAATTTTCATGTAAACATTATATTGAGACATATTAAAAAAAGAAATAATTTATTAGAGTCTATCATATCAGAAAATAAAAATTAAAATACATATAATAAAACTTAAAAGTGTTGCCCTTAAGTCCAAAATAGTGTAATTAATTTATGATAAAAAAAAAGTTTCAATAAATTTATTTTAAATGATAAAATAATGTAATTAAATTATAGTATTATCTATTGACGCAAGTTACAATAATTGTATATATACTTCTCCCAATAATTATATAATACTAACTGGACTAACACATGAGTACATTATATTCTATGCTTATGTAAATTTTATGTTTAAACTTATTTTATTTTTTATTTATAATTTTATAATTTTTTTAAAATAGCCACCAATTGTTGATTTGACGATGGTGGTTGTTTTCATTGCATAAAGCTAGTATGGCAGCTCCATCTGATGAAGGCGGTAATTCTCTATGAAAATAAAGGTGATTGTATAGGCAGCTCAACTAATCACGTGATAATTTACGATAAGAGATTAAAGGATTAAGTCTTATTATTAGCACTATGGGAGTAATCTTTTAAAATGAAGGGTTTTTTATGTGTTTAGAACAAAAATTTAGCATATATTGAGCAAATACCAATTTTGGTTTCACGAGTATTAACAAAATGACAGTTTTAGTCTACATGTTTAATTCCTATCAATTTTCAGTCACGATTATAGTTTCAGTACCAATTTTTCATCCACAACTGTTATTTTTGTGCCAAAATTCATCACACTGGTCACCCCTTCGTTTAAGACATGTCGAAATATGAAATTAGTAAGGGTAGTTTCGTGCATTTCAAATTAGGATCCCTATTTGAACATGAATAAAAAAATTTAAGCCCTAATATCTATCCAATTCGCAGTTTTCTTCCAGAAATTAAGATATGATGAAAAGGAGAATTGCGAATTGAGATCGATTTTAGGGCTTAAATTCATTAATTATACTCAAATTGGAATCTTAAGTTGAAAAAGACAAAAATGCCCTTAAATTTTAAAATTTCGGAATGTCTTAAATAGATGGGTGACCGACGTGATGAATTTTTGTACTAAAATAATAGTCGTGGATTAAAATTTGTACTAAAACAATAGTCGTTGATGAAAATTGGTAGGAATTAAACATGTGGACCAAAACCGCCATTTTACTAATACTCGTGGGATTGAAATTGGTATTTGCTCGCATATATTGGTCAGTTGAGTCACCTGAGGACGCTTAGGGTGAGCGATTCCACATTTTTGTCACAAAAAAAAAAAGGCGACTATTTAGAATTTGATATAACCTTAAAATTATTATCATTAACTGATCGACTCAAATTGAAAAGATTAATAGGCTATTTTTATTGAAATCAATTTTAGAATATTGTAATTACTAATCAAACAACTAGACCCACGTAGATGGAGTTGCCTCAATAACATAATTTTTTAATCTGTTGTTGTCGTGCCTAACATATTGACACAATATTTCAATTGAAATTCATAACTTATTATGTCGTACTTGTCGTATCATTATTATTTTATTATTAACACTAAACGGCATCTATGTAGTTTGTTTTGATTAATTACAAGTTAAATAACAATAATTTTGTTTCAAATTTGAATTTTAGTCAAATTCTGTTTTAAAAAATTAGAGTTTTATAATATGTATTCTCAATTCTTCTCAAATATCACGATAAATTATTTTTTCACGTGAATTCCATCACAAGTGTTTACATCAATATTTTAAATGTGGAATAAAAAATAAAAATAAAAATAAGAATACACATAATATTTTTCAAAAAATTATCTATTAAAAATAAACAAAAATTCTTTTCAATAGTGCGTATGTTACTTTTATTTATGTGAAAGTCTGTAATTGTTATCTAAATTTATATTTTGGATAAAAATCGCCTAGTAATTCTAATAAAAAAAAGGACAACAAAAAAATAATTTAACATAAGTTGTTTAGAATTAGTTACCAAAATAATTATTTGATCAATTCAATTGAAGTTATTCACGACTCCACGAGGAATCCAACTATATTAAAAAATATATATTAAACCCATGGATTTAAATTCACAAGTTATAAGAAAATCATGTATAATGAGTTTGGTAGAGAGAAATTTATTTATCACCTAAAATTGGATTCGACGAAAAATGCAGAGCCAAATGGCTCAACTCTGAAGTCAATGCGCCTTAGCTTTTCATGGGTTGTTTGGTTAGATGCAGTTGCAATTCAATTACAATATAATTTTTTGGCCACTTGAATTACAATGTTTGGTTGGAGGGAATTACAATTCTACCGAATTACGATTCCCTCATTTTGTTGAATTGCAATTCATATCTTCTCACATTTGAATTGTAATTCAATGGGGGAATGAAAGGGAAAATGGAAGATTTTTTTTTTCACCCTTGTTTATTATTAGTATTAGACAAAAATTTGTATGAGACCGTCTCACAAATAAGTGGTCAAAATGAAATTTAATACTTCTACTAACAAATGTAATACAAAATCAATAATAAAATATTTATCTCCCAAATACTCGTTGGACTAGGCATGGGGAACCCTTAGGGTTGGGATTCAACATTTTGGAAGAATAAAATATTTATTATTTTCAAATAATAAAATATTTATTAATTATATAAAAAAATGTAATACTTCTCTTAAAATAATTATATTTTCTCAAGTAACAAACATTTTAAAAATTTTAATTTAGTATTACATTTATTAGTATAAATAGTACATTCACATATAAATTCGATCCGATTAGACACGTCTCTCTCACACTAGTATAACTCTATGTCGGCATTTGACCCTGTCTACTAACCTATTAAATTACCATAATTTACATCATCCCACATGCTCAGTCGAGTCGAAATGTAAGAGACCCTTAGAATTAAGGATTCAACTTTTGAAATAAGTATAACCTCATACATAAAAAAAAAAAAATTAACCCCATACTTTATTTCTCACCAAATTGCAATTTATTTCCGCCATAATTCATTCATTCAAACTAAAGTTACTCCTCCAGTGGAAATTTCAGGTGAGAGAAACGTATCCGTACGCACTTTGCAACCCAATCCATCGCCGTCCGTACGGCGGTTAAATCGCAACTCCGTTGCCGGGAAATAATTACCGCAACTGTTCAACCGCGACACCGAGACGGAATAGGAAGAAGAAGAAGTATAGTATAATACGGACTTGGGACACGACAGTTGATGCTTCAATTATTGTCGCTGTCGGGTACATAAATATATAGTCCACAGCGCTTCGTCATGACTCAATTCATCGTCCCAACCGCAGCTCAAGTATTCGAGATTCGTCTCCAGTCTTTTCGCCAAGACCTTACGTATTAACGGGGATAAAGGGTAAATAACTTTTTCTTCTTTTTAATTTTCTATTGCTACAGAAACTAAACACGAGCTAATTATTGGCTCTTTTAACTGGTAATCCACGATCAATTCCGCTCCTCTTTCCGTTTTTTAATTTTTTTTTTTTAATTTTTTTATAAAGTTAATGATGATGATGATTCTTCTGTTAACTTTTTTGTTTAGTTTTCTTAATTTTTTTTTTACCTGTAATCTTTTAAGTTTCTTGAATCTGAGTATATACATAATTGCATCATTAGCTTTTATGCAATTGAGTGATATTATTTCTGCTCCGTTTATTCATTGGCTTGTCGTGTTGTTTCATTATTTCGTTTCAGTTAGGTGGTGGGGTATATATTTGCTACAACACTGATTTTCCTGGTGTTTCTGGGCTGGAGAATCTGAGCTGTTTGGGATTCAGTTGTTTTGATTGGAGAACATTGTGTGCAAATTGTTTCTGGTGGCTTACTACTAAGAGCAGGTCCTTTTCCCCTCGGGTGACCGGGAAAGCCAATTACTTCATCTTAGGGAGAGTTTAAGAGATTTTTTCATAGTATGATGGATAGGGTGCAGAGGTTGCTTATGGAGATTCTCACAGAATCTCAAGGTGGAGGGACATCCTTGCTTGGTTCTATCAAGATTGCAGTCTTACCTATAGCTAAAGTTTTCACGATGTGTTTCCTGGGATTTCTCATGGCTTCCAAGTATGTTAATATCTTGCCTGCAAATGGAAGAAAGCTTTTAAATGGGGTAAGTACTCTCAAGTGTATATTGAAGTACAGTGATCCCTGTTCATTCTTGATTTACTTCTTGAAACTGTAACTTAGTCGAATGAATCCAGTGGGATCTATACTCCATATCTCGGTGCTACGAGAATGTGCTTGTTAACGGGCTAGTCTGATATTGAGGATTAGATCTATATTTAGGTTGGTTTGAAAGAGTGTCCAGGGGTAGATATGACGAGGAACCAGCTTGATGTAAATTCCCAAATGTGAATAGTTTATTATGGAACTGCTTTTCTTTTTCATGGTATCTTTAGGATGTTTCAATTTCATGTTCTCACTTCTCAGTATTTGCTTTAGGATTCCTCATCTTGGAGTGTGTGTGTGTGTATATAAAATCCTAATGATCATAGTTCTATATGCCTGCTAAGTACTGACTAATATAAATGAAACTTCATGCAGTTGGTCTTTTCACTATTGCTCCCATGCCTGATATTCTCTCAACTTGGGCAAGCAATCACATTCGAGAAGATGCTTCAGTGGTGAGGATTAATGATTCTGATCTTTTCATGGGAACCTTGGTGGTGAACTTATCTAATGCTACCCTTTGCTTTTTGTCAGGTGGTTTATCCCTGTTAATGTTGTCATTGCCACAATATCAGGCTCCATAATAGGTCTAGTTGTTGCAACCATCGTCCGTCCACCGTATCCATTTTTCAAGTTTACTATTATACAAATTGGAATAGGTAAGTCAGTATCATTAGTGACATTGCAGTTTAGAAGCGTATTCTGTAGCCTCCTTGATTGTTTATGCATAGTTTTGGGTGTTCTGAATTTTTCTGAAATAGAGCTTTGCAGGAGTGTTTGCATGAAAATCTATAACTGGTCAGATCTTTTAAATCATAATATATATATTTTTTTGGATTATTATGTACTTATTGTCAGCAGATGGCATATGATATGACTGGGAACTAGCGTTATTGAAGTTATGATGAAATAGAATAAATGATGACTGGAACGGTCTTAGCCTTATAATGCCTGATTAGGATTTTACATAAATTGCATCATTTTCAGTTGACAATGTTTTTTGCAACTTATTGCTACTAAAATTTACCCAAAGTCTGTGCATTTATCTGTAGGGAATATTGGAAATGTACCACTTGTTCTGATTGCAGCATTATGCCGTGATAAATCAAATCCTTTCGGTGACTCTAATAAGTGCTCTCAAGATGGAAATGCATACATCTCATTTGGTCAATGGGTATGTTGTTTTTCACTACCAGTGCCTTCATACTTTATTGTGTCTTTTTATTCAAGCTATTCAAACTCAAAATTCTGGAAACCTTCTCAAAAAATACCAGTTCATCCAGCTTGTGGAGAAAGTTTAATTGTTTCTATGTATATATAAATAGAATTTCAGCTTCTAAAACTATAACTTTATACAAAAATTCAAACTTTCTGCTATTATTATGAAAGTTATGTGTTGTCTCTAACTACCATCAATTTGGGAAAATATGAGTTATGGGTTCTGTTTTGGGTCTTTCACCCAAGTAGAGAAGGGGTGGGGGAGGAACTGACAATGTAACTGTTGACTTTTGAACTTAGGTTGGTGCAATTGTCCTGTACACCTACGTATTCAATATGCTTGCACCTCCTCCTGAAGGTACCTTTGACATTGAAGATGGTGGCCACCTTCCAATGAAGGCTCCTAATAGAGAGAGCTCCCATGCTGCTGCAAAGGATAGCTCCCCTGAGCAAATTCCATTGCTTGCACAGGAGCCTGCAGTTCCTGTGTCAACTAGTTCACAGAAAAATAAGGTGAGAATAGACCCAATGTGTCTTGCTGTTCTGTAGAACTGGACACTGGTCATTATGTTCATGTATGAAAAATTAGAGATGAATAAATCTACTTCGAATAGGAAACTATTTAACAATTTGGTATTTTGGAGTTAATGTCCATATTGCAATAATGGATGAACTCGTTGAGCCTTATGCAGTTGTTAACTGTTCCCTTTTCAGGAATTAGCAGTAAATTAATTTGACTATACTTCTGAACTTATCATCAGAATTCATTGCTTGATTTTCACGCAGATTAAGGAGTTCTTCAAGTTTCTGTATGAAAAATTGAAGCTCAAGCAAATCATTCAACCCCCCATAATTGCTTCGGTAAGTGGAATTGCTAAATTTCTACTTGTCTATCTTATGCTCCATAGCTTTGGGATTTTCAAATTATACATTGTCATATATTTAAGACAAGATCAGACTATAAGGCTTCAGGCTTAAATAAGGTAGCTGTACTCTCAGCAGCACTGATGGAATCATAGAATAAGGCTTCAGGCTTAAATAAGGCTTTTGTCACGAAACTACTGAGTTCTTCCCCACCTTAAGGGGATGTATTTCAATTTTCAACTTGTTATAATGCAACTTTCAACATTTAGCTGACTAGTCTTCTAAATGCCTCCGTTCTCTGTGTGCTTTGTGGGTTGTCTCCTTTATTTTCAGCCCAAGGTCTTTATCATTTCTGGCCTTATAACACTAAAATACTAAATCTGCTATCTTTTCAACAGGTTCTTGCCATTTTCCTAGGATGTGTTCCATTCTTCAAGAAACTGATCTTCACTTCAGATGCTCCATTTTACTTCTTCACTGACAGCTGCATGATTCTTGGGTATGTTTAGGCTCATTTTTTCGTTGCTTTCTTTCACCTTTGGTTTATTGTTTCCCTATTCCTGAATCCTGATCATTGATCATCTTGTCTGATGGTCCAATTGTCTCCTTTTGTGGTTTGGAAGTAAACTTTACGAAATTCTGAGTCTAATTTGTTGTCTCTCGTTATCAGGGAGGCCATGATTCCCTGGCATATTGTTGGCATTAGGAGGCAATCTTGTTCAAGGTAAAGCCAACTCTGCTTAATTAGTATGCTTCTGCTATACTACATCACTCCCACCACCATTACAACTTATTGTCAAAATCTGCAGGTCCAGGAAGTTCAAAACTTGGTTTACGGACAACTGCTGCAATCATATTTGGTCGGCTGGTTTTAGTTCCTCCAACTGGACTTGGAATCGTCATGTTGGCTGATAAATCGGCTTCCTTCCTGCCGGTGACAAGATGTTCAGATTCGTCCTCCTCCTCCAGCATACAATGCCCACATCTGTGCTTTCGGTAAAACTCTCTTTTGTTGAGTATAAAACTAATAAAAACGTGTTGCTTGGCAAATGTCCCTTCAATTTTAAAAACATTATCGTGACTAGTCATCGCTCCATCGCCATTTATACTTTCTTCACTTCCACACAGGTGCGGTTGCGAATTTGAGAGGGTGTGGGAGGGAGGCAGCTGCTGTCCTGTTTTGGGTTCATATCTTTGCTATTTTCTCAATGGCCGGTTGGATTATCCTATATCTCAACATATTGTTTTAAGTTTGTACGTAGTTTTGCCAGGAAAATTACCATTTCCCAGTGATCACTTGTTTATAGAGTAAGCATTATTGCGAGTATCGTTTTCCAGAATACATACTTTGAAATATAGATTTTTTTATTACAATAAATATATAAATTGCATTAGTCACTCACAAGTATCTAAGAATGATCATTGCCCTTGGACAGTTAGGCCAAATAGGGAATCCGTTTCCTTCTCTTTTGTTTTTTCCTTTTCAATTATTCCCCAATTTTCTTTGAGGATGTTGTGATTATCCATTGAAATATGAAGATTTTCTTCGTGATTTAGAGTTTGCAATCACAGTAAATTTATTTGATTTTACTGGTATTCATCGTTTGGTTATTCATATACTTTACATGTTAGGTATTCAGTTGATGTGGTCTTGCTATTGCAATCATTAAGCTTGCAATTAGAAAATTTTAATGGATCATGCAATTTTGTTATGAAAAAAGATTTTCTTTGCGATTTAGAGTTTGGATTAGAGTAAATTTGTTTGGTTATTCCTACACTTTGGGATCGTTATACTGTGCATCCGTATGCACCATGCATGGTGCATCTGAATGCAAAAACGACGTCGTTTTGAATGCTAGGTTGGTGGCCAAGGGTTTTAATCAGGTTGCTGGAGATGATTTTTTTGAGACCTTTAGTCCTGTGGTTAAGCCCACTACGGGACGCCTTCTCTTATCTTTAGTCGTATCTCGTGGGTGGACTATTCGCCACTTTTTTGAGACCTTTAGTCCTGTGGTTAAGCCCACTACGGGACACCTTCTCTTATCTTTAGTCGTATCTCGTGGGTGGACTATTCGCCAGTTGGATATTCACAACGCATTTTTAAATGGCGAGCTAGCTGAGATTGTTTGTATGCGACAACCACCTGGTTATGAGGACAAGTCGTTAACTGTTCATGTGTGTTTGCTTTAAAAATCTCTATACGGGCCTCATTGTTTGTATGCGACAACCACCTGGTTATGAGGACAAGCCGTTAACTGTTCATGTGTGTTTGCTTTAAAAATCTCTATACGGGCTCAAACAAGCTCCGCGTGCTTGGTTCACAAGGTTACATGATTTTCTTGTCTCTGTGAGTTCTCGCTTCAAAGACGGATGTGTCTATCTTTATCCATTATCGTGACAATATTCGTCTTTATTTCTTGATGTATGTTGATGACATTTTGATTATGGGTTCTGACTCAGATCGTGTTACTATTCTTATTTGATAATTAGCCCTTGAGTTTAAGGTTCGTGATATGGGCGTGCCTTCTTTCTTTTTGGGTATTGAAACTGTCCCGTTATCTCGCGGTATGCTTTTATCACAACAACGATACATGAAATGATATTCTCAAACGTGCTGCATGGGGTGGACTGCAAGCCAGTAGTCACCGCCCGTCTCTTCTACGAAAATCACTAACGAAGTTGTCGTTCCCTATGCTGATCCTACACAGTACATGAGTCTTGCAGGTGCTTTCCAGTATCTTACGGTAACTCGTCCTGATTTATCTATGTTGTTAATCTCTTGTGTCAACACATGCATGCTCCCACTATTACGGACTGGGCCTCTCTAAAAAGAGTCTTGCGGTATGTCAAAGGCACCCTAAATCTTGGTCTGGGTATTTCTCGGTCTACATCTATGGATATTCACGCCTATTCTGACTCAGATTGGGCTGGCGATCCGAAAGATCGCAAGTCTACTAGTGGCTTTGTTGTTTTCTTGGGTGTAATCTTATATCTTGGGTTTGTCAGAAGCAACAGACTCTGGCACGTTCCTCAAATGAAGCAGAATACAAGGGATTAGCTCATATATCTGCAGAGGTTACATGGCTTGTTTCCCTGTTACACGAAATCGACATCCCTCCTGCGTCTCCTCCTCTACTATCGGTGTGATAATTTGGGAGCTACTTACTTATGTGTCAATCCAGTGTTTCATGCCCGCACGAAGCACATTGAGATTGACTATCATTTTGTTCGCAATAAAGTAGCTAAAAATTAAAGGAGTTAGAGATGCACTTTATTTCAACCAAAGATCAACTAGCAGATATCTTTACAAAGTCTCTTTCGTCTCTGCGTTTAATTCTCTCCGTGACAAGCTCAATGTTTTGTCTACCCAACCTTGTGCTTGAGGGGGAGTATTAGGACAATATATTCATATTAAACTAGGATTATATTATTCGTGTTAGATTAGGACTCTATCTAGTATCTATATATTCGGTCTCTGTACTCATACATTATGATAGAATACAATACTTTTAGTCTTTTACATACATTCTCATAATTCTCATCATTCTCATCATTCTCATCACATGCCCCCCCTTGTGTCGTTAGGATTGTACATTTAGAAATGTTTGATAGTGCATTTAGAAATGTTTGACAGTGCATTTTAAAATGCTTGATAATGCACATAATGCACTACTTGATTCTCATCATCTTCCTCCCCGAGGTCATTAAGATTGTGCATTTAGAAATGTTTGACAATGCATTTGGAAATGCTTTGAGTGCACGGAAGGCACTACTTGTAATGGGATAATATTTAGGTTTGAGTATTTGTGTCTCATTAGGACTCTCTCTCCTAGATATATCATATCAGTATTTCTATCGTTGTATTGTGATTCACTATTATCTTGAATACACATTATCGATTCACTCATCTAGTATCATACGCCAAATACGATCCCCGGTGATGGCGTCAATTGTTCCCCAGACCTCTGAAGCTTCCTCCGAACGTACGACCATCGTAGGGTCGCCGTCTTCCGCCTTGCCGACAGTGGCTCCTCCGTTTCTCTCGTCGGCACACCACTTCGTGTTGATCAAGCTCACCTCCAGGAACTATTAGTTCTAGCGCACCCAGATGGTTTCTTTCCTTCGCGGCCAGGCTTACTTGGTTTCGTCGATGGCACACACCTTTGTCCTTCGCCGATGGTGGAGGTCTCGCCCGACGGCGCCTCCGTGATGACAAAAAATCCGGCGGCTCTCGCCTGGGTTCAGCAAGACCAAACCATCCTATCCTTGCTAGTGGCGTCGCTGTCGGAAGAGGTCAAGTACCTCGTAGTTGGGCACTCTACGTCGCAGTTGGTTTGGCAGGCTATCGAGGGGGTGTTCGGTTCGTCTACTCGTGCTCGCACGCTTGGTCTTCTCAGCCAATTGCAGGGGTTGTGTCAAGGAGACAACACGTCGGCAGATTATCTAGGGCGTGCGAAAGTGATCGTGGAGGAGCTTGCGATGGCCGGCCGTCCGGTCTCGTTAGACGAGCAAAATCTATATGTCTTCTGGGGGTTGCGCCTGGAGTTTCGCATCATGGCCTCTTCGCTGGTCACTACAGGTACGCCGGTGACTATATCTCAATTGTCAGATTTCCTCTTGGCCTAACAGTTCATTTGCAACGACGACTTTTTGCCGGCGGCGGATTCCTAGCCGGCTGCGATGGTGTCGCGGCGAGGAGGTGGTGGTCACGGGAATGCGAGGAATGGTGGGGGCCGGTTTGCCCTTGGTGGTGGCTGTGGTCATCGCTGTTAAATTTTCCGGAGTCACGGTCATTCTGTCATGCACTGTTACCAGCGTTATTCTGATTCTCCTTCGCAGGCTAACATGGTGACATCATCAGCAGGTGGTGGTGAGTCGGTGTCCTCGCTCACATGGTTTCCGGACACTGGGGCATCGCATCACGCATGCCGTCGGAAGCTGGTTTGACCGTAACCGAGCTGTACCACGGTTCTAACACGCTGCGAGTCGGCAGTGGTGAAGTTTGTCAATTACCCATATTGGGCATGCACTAGTTCGTCTTCTTATTCTAAACCTCTTAAAATGTCTGATGTTCTAGTTGTGCCTGGGTTGTCTAATTCCTTAATGTCATATATCCTCATCACCCTCCCTTATGACATCACAAGAGTTTCTAATTGCATCATAAAGCATTTTCAAATGCACAACCGTAACTACATAAAATTGTAAAAGTACCACCGTGTTTTCCTCCTTTTCATTGATTTTCAGCCTTTGATCATGTTTAGATGGACGTACCAGATTTGTTTGCATCTCTGGACTTGGGAGTCTTTCCTCCTGTAAAAAGTGATGACTGATCCCAGTTGTCCATCAAAGTTTGTCAATGGTTGAAGGTTTTAATAAAAAAAAACACGGGGTCAATTTTATAATTATTGAAAACTTTTATAGAGCTGGATTCATTTTATAATTATTGCGAACTTAGATCCTAGCCTTTGATTTTTCAAGATGAAGGGTGTGAATGCGTCCATACTTTTTACGGAGTCACTACATTTTTTTTAATTGCTTAAAAGATCTTTAAGATCTTTTCAAATGAACGGTTTTGATTGCGTTTTAGTTCTCTCACAGAGAGTGGTCATCACGTGAGCAACTAAGCACGCTCCTCTATATATATGTGTGTGTCGTAGGGTTTTTTCCTTATACTTTTTCCTGAGCGCCGCTGCCCCTTCTAAACTCCAATTTCCCCTTTTGCTCTTTTCCTTCGCTAGATTGTTGTACTCGTTCTTCCTCACTGGGAACGACATCATAACAATTCGGTAAATTTTATTCTTTAATTGTTTTAGATGAGCTGATAAATCGTAAATTTCGTAGTTTTATGTGTGTAATCTAATTCATTTCCCTTCTATGTTTCCCTGATCGGTCGCACATCCCTTTTCAGGCATCGATTTCCCATTTTGCTATTTTCCTATTGTTGCATCCTCCCCTTTGTTTCCCTTTCGCCAATTTGTTGGATCATCACGCCCTTTCTTGCTCACGCTTCTCACCGGTGACACCATTCATGGCTTTAAGAAGTCTATGATAGATCGGTGACTGGGTCACAACACTCGGGTAATTTTTATTCATTATTTATTTTTATTTTTCAAATGAGTTGGTAAATGGTGAATTCCATTATTTTGTTTGTGCAATTGTTCTAGCATTTGTGTGTAACTTAGATTTTAGTTTATTTTCCATGTGGCTTCCATTTTGATGTGTGAATTCATTTTGGATTGGGGGTGGAGGGGGTTAGTATTTGGATTTGTGTTGTGTTTTATATATATTGTATCAAACTGGTTTTACCATGCCATGGGCTCTGATAACTGCAATGACTCCCGACTAGTTGTGCCTTTCGAATTGCTTTGGTCCCCTTCACAATCAAGTCCAAGACTAGTGACAAGCCCCCCTACGGGTCAGTATGCCTAACTCTGCTAGATCTTAGCATCTAAGGCCCACTGACCTTGACACTATTGCCTCTCCCTACCCATTTTAGACAAGCTAGCCAATTAACCCGTCCATTCATTAGGTCTAGCACAGTCACACAATTTGTATGTGACACCAATGGTTACATAACTCTTAAATGTCAAATTTGATTTTGATATTATTCTTGCCAAATTGGAGGGGTATGCTCAATTATTATATTGAGATTTGAGAATAGAGAACCCTCGCCAAGAATTCTATATCCCTAATAAAAATTTATGCCAAAACTAAGATGAGAAAAAGGATTGGGGTGGGTGGTTAAGGTCAAAGCCCTCAACGGGTAAAGAATATGTGTTTCTCACTCTATAATCATCCCTATAAATTATATGAAAATGAGAATATTAAAAAGTTATTACTTTTCTTTAAAATCAAATTAAAGAAAATAAACATGGTGTTTGAGATGGAACCATTGGTTCCAAAGTTGCCCTTGCCCTGTACCTATTAATCACTTTCTAATACTCCCCATCCGATATGGGAAAAAAAGGGAGACACAATTTCACTTGTCCAAACACTTTCAGTCCAATTATTATCATTACTGACTGCTCTCACTTCTCCCAAATAAAGCCTTACACTTTTGGGCCACTATTGTAATTTTACACATTTCCTAAATGAAGCCTTACACCTCCCAGGGTAATATCAATGACACCATGATATAGGGAGCGGCAACATCTGGTTGCTAATTGACCAAGTGGAAAAAATCTGGATCAAAATAATTTTAAAAAATTATGAATTCTTACTTATAATTTTCTTACTTAAATAATTTTAACTAGCAAAAGATCACAATAAGATAAACCAGCTTAGATTACTCATAGTTAACAAGCTCAAACCAAGAAAACTACTACAACCACTTCTACTAGAAGTTAAGCTTGTATGAAATCATATCATGTTAGACGTACCAATTATGATATCATTGAATTATATATATGTTCTATTTGTAAGTTTATTTCATAGTTATAGCTTATTTTAAGTTACAAATAAGCTATAAGCTATAAAATAAGTTTTTACCAAAAAAATATTAATATACTATAAACTTTCGATAAAATAAAAGTTTAAAAATAATACTTATTTTAAATATTATTATAAATATCAATTTCAAATAAAGATACTAGCTACTAACTTTTGTAGACTTTTCAATTTTTAAAGTTAGTGTTAGTCATAATCCCATCAACAAACGGTTTCACACAGAGATAGGTTATGTTCATACTAGTTATATATAGTACATAATACTATATATATATATAGTAATATATTATATTATATATATATATACATATACTATATATAACTATAAATGACATTGTGTTTCAGTTTCCTTTACCCAAACCCAATAAATCAAGACTGATTTTCCGCCCATTCTTTTCAATGTTGCCTCATTTTCCTCCCATGTGACTTTCTCTGGAGGTTTTTTGGTTGAAGGTGGATGTGGATCCTACTGTCTCATTGATTCCAAATGTACCTTCGAGTTTGCTGTTCAAGTTCTAATTTTTCTTCTCAGATGACCCTTAATTCATGTTTTGGTAGTTTTCCAAGGCGTATTTAATTTGGATTCTACGAAATTTTTCAGTCTATTGTAATCTCACCACTCTCTCAAATGATATCTTCTGAAGTGGCAAAAACCATGTCTTTTACATTTCATTTTTCCTGTCCTATAGAAACATTGAGATTTAAGTGACACTAAGAAGCAGAAATAGAAAATTTTCAGCTAGTGTGTCACCATTGCCTGTGACCAAAAGTTACCATTACTCAACACATTTTGTCATCATGTTAAAGATGAAACTTTATGTAGCAAACAGAGTGAAGAAGCAAAGATTTTGCAGGTAGTGAAATCAACCATCCATTTGGATAAAGATAAAAATCTTATAGACTAAAGTGTAATATCTTGTTTCACAACAACAAAGTCTTGGAATTCAAGACAAACCAAACATCCTATTTCTTTCTCTAGTATCCAAGATGTTAGAAGATTTAGTACATAGGATTAGAATGCTACACTATCAGACATGAACCACTGCCATGCATCAGTTAACCGAGCAGAATATCATTCAATATTATCTTCACTATCACTTTCTCTTTCACTTCCACTTGATTCCTCAGTATCACTTTCTCTTTCAATTTCAATTGATTGCTCAGAATCACTCTTGCCTGAGTGCTCGGCATCACTCACAGCCCTGATTAAAAGCAACAATTCTTGCCGAGAGACACTATTGTTGGTGGCAAATTTAAACTCACGACCTTGTCCAAAAAAACAAGGGACTCACATAAGGAGTTCCATAGAAAGAAGACCGTAAAAGATAGGACTTGAGAAACGGCGCAATTCAAGAAATTTGGATTTTAGGGTTGTAGGGTTTAAAAGAATCCCAGCGTCCGTATGCCTTCATAAACTGAATGTGACCATTTTCCCTAAATCCAAAATGCCACCCGGAGTTCTGATGATGCCCAAAAGATACTTGCTTCGTCCATGACTCTTTCAATATCCATATACAACTCTCCCACGACCCAACCACCATAACAGCAAGTGATCCCATGTATATACCAAAGAAACATTACTACCTGTAAAATTCCCCCTCCATGCCATGTTCTCTGGCAAATCCATTTCCCCAAACCTCTCCTTGCTCAAGTCAAATGATACCATCTTTCTCTCCTTGGTGTCATCAATCTTTCCAAGCCAATACACACATCCCATCTAGATATGCTTGTTCATCAGGTTTTAGAAAATTGTATTTTGCAATGGTGCTATCACTAATGTTCTCCCACATATGTGTGCTTAACCTAAATATCTCAGCACAACAGCCTCCACCCACCATTCTCACAACTCTCACAACCTTGTAGTCCTCACTAACCGGGTCAAACCCAAACCCTAACGAGTGTTTCCCGCTTCCACAAGAACTCCTAAGATTTGCCCTGGGGAGGCACACAGATTTTCTCACAGATGGGTTCCAAAGAATCAAATTACACCCACACCTGCGGTCCTCATCAGAGAGGCACAACAACCCGTTACAAGTACCAATAATTTCAAAATGCTTGTCCAATACAGAAAAAGGAGATTCAATCTCACAAAATTTAACCAAAGAATTCGATCATCATTATAAAATTCATACACCTCCTTCCTCGGATCAATGCAATCACGTACCAAAAAACACGAATTTTGCGATTCATCCTGGCGCTTAAAACACAGTTGCGCGGCGATGAAATACGGGCTTTGATGAGAGCCTTCCAGGACCGGCAAACGGCAGTGCAACATACTAGGGACGTCACTGGGAGCCGGACCAACACATGAACCCACAACTCTTCAGGCAGATAGTCAGACATCTTTTGCTTTGCTGCACCCATCTATCGGTATAGGGTTTTCTATATCTACAATTTCAGAGAAAACAATAAACTATAGACCAGTAAACCCTGTAGAATCCAAATTAAAACACCCCTGGAAAACTACCAAAACATGAAATTAGGGTTCATTTGAGAAGAAAAAATTAGGGAAGCTTGAACACACAGAGGTAATGCATCAATGAGACGATGGATCTATATCCATTTCTCAACGAAAAACCTCTAGAAAAAAAGATTAATTGAAGGAAATGAGGCAACATTCAGTTTCATTGGGTTTGGGGTAATGAAACTGGAAAAAAAAGTATACACACTTTTAACCAGTATGAACAGAATATCCCTAATGTGAAACCGTTTCATACAAAATGGATTTGTCTAAATGTGATATTATTTTTAGAAGCGGTTTATTAGTTTCTTTGTTTTAGCCGATTATTATAGATAATATAGGATGATTATACTTATTACTATTCCAAAGTAAATAAAATCTTTGATTCATATCAGAGTCAACATTATTCCTATATTTTTTAACGTTAAATTTGTAATTATTCTTATATTTTTTAACGTTAAATTTATCGGGAAGTAACATAAGAGATATATATATTCTATATTTCTATGTAACTTATTTTTATATTCCTTTATATTAGTTTGTTTGAAATTTGACTTTCGTGAACGTTATTTGAAAAGGAATTGAAGTTACTAGAATTTGGACTGAATTTGCCGCAGCCACTATTGGGTATTGGGGTGTTATTGTGTGGGTTGACAAATGGGGGTAAAGGGAGGGTAGTTATGATTACAAAATAGAAAAAGGAAAATATAAAATTTTGAATAAAACATATTTATATGGAAGATGATAAATATCGAGTAGTTAAAAATGAAAAACATTGTTGGGTTCTTGTTTCTTGGTTTCTAAATGTGAAAATACTTCCTTAAAAAAAGTGAAAATATATATGAACAATATCGTGTGTATGAGAAAATTACCGATTTGGTCCCTCGACTATGAGGATTTCACCAATTTGGTCCTCGACTATCAAAATTACTCAAATTTGATCCTTCGACTATGACATTTTACCTGATTTGGTCCTAAGTACGTGTTATTTGCAAGTCAAACCTAAATGGCAATTTTGACATTTAAAAAAAAGTATGTGCCTTCTTCTTCCCTAAATCTAAGTCGTTTGCTTTATATATGATAGGTTATTCTGTTTTCGAATAGCAGTCGCAGCTTCAATATGCAACCAAAGTGCCGTGAATCATCTCAACCAGCCCTATATAAAATCGATGATGTTTCAAAATTTGCTGCCGTGTGCCAACATCATTTTCATCCAGCCTATAAGCATCTCCATTTTTGAATATCATTCGATTCTTATAGCTGGATGAAAGATGATTTACCTAAATACTTTGGTTGCATATTGAAGTTGCGACTGCTATCGAAAACCAAATAACATATCTATATAAAACAAACGACTTAGATTTAGGGAATAAGAAGGAAGATATTTTTTTTAAATCCAAAAATTACCTTTTAGGTTTGACCTGCAAATAACACTTAGGACCAAATCAGGTAAAAATGTCATAGTCGAGAACCAAATTGAGTAATTTTGATAGTCGAGGACCAAATTGGTGAAATCCTCATAGTCGATGGGACTAAATTGGTAATTTTCTCTCGTGTGTATACTACACCCATATACTACACATTAGTTCCTTAATTTCAATCGTTGATTTTATTATTCACTTAATGTGATGTATCAATTTAATTTTTTATTTTCTCAATCAATCAATGGTTGAAATTGAAAGAATAACAATTGTCAACTATATTTACTCTATCTTCATGTGAAACCTAGATATAGAAATGAAATGAGAATGAATAATCAAATTAATTGTTTTGATATATTTACTATAGAGTGAATTCTATTTTTGGTCCTATGTTATAAGACGTTTCCAATTTCAGTTCCACTTTAATTTTTTTGTCACTTTACAATCAATGTTATTTGGACAAATTTATGTGTGGACCATGGTCCACACATGTTATATGGACCATAACAAAAATACATTGTTAATATACTAAATGTACATTATTTTGTGTACTGAATGTACATTATATAATTATAATGTACACTCAGAACAAAAATAATGTACATCTCCTGAATACAATGTACAATATTTTTGTATTGAATGCACGATATTTTTGTACTGAATGTACATTATTTTACAGTAGATAAAACAGGTCCACACAATAATGATTGCTGTTATTGAATGGGTTCCACTTTTAGTCCACCGTTAATATTTCCGTCAAGAGGCCGTATAATCAAAGGGTTATTTTGGTCTTTTTTATATTTGTCTCTTCTCTTTTAATCCAGGCGCTTCGTCCTCCTCCTCCGATATTCGAAGATAGCTCTTCGAACAACGAGAATGAGAAGGCCAAAGTTACATCATTTCGTTCGTTCCAACATGGACCAACGGGGTTTCTTAGGTTTTAGGTTTAATGTTCTCATTTCTTTAGTCAACATAGTCTTGGATGAGAAGAACTGTCAAAATACCCTAGATTACACGGCCTCTTGATGAAAATACTAACGGTAGGGACTAAAATTGGAACACATTCAATAATAATGGTTATAAAGTGGCTAAAAAAATTAAAGTAGACTAAAATTGAAAACGCCCCTATAGCAATAGGACCAAAAATGAAATTCACTCTTTACTATATATGTCGATCTCATCATGTCAAGTAAAATTTATATATTCATAAATAGAAATAATTTAATTTTTTTCAGGGATAATATTGATATAATTATATTATCACGTTATCTTAATCAATAAGTAAATAACAACTGTCAATTTCAATATTTTTTTTTTCTTTTTTTTTTGCCATTTTGTGTAATTTAATTGGATCTTGATTTGGTATTTTAATAAATGAACTAATTGTACTTACCAAATATATAATTCATTCATTTATTAAAATACCAAATCAAGATCCAAATTACACAAATGTAAAAAAAAAAAAAAATTGAAATTGACAGTTGTTATTTACTTATTGATTAAGATAACGTGACAATATAATTATATCAATATTATCCCTAAAAAAATTTAATTATTTATATTTATGATGAAGTATAAATTTTATTTGACATGATGAGATCAATATATATAGTAAACATATCAAAACAATTAATTTGATTATTCATTCTCATTTCATTTCTATATCTAGGTTTCACATGAAGATAGAGCAAATATAGTTGACAATTGTTATTCCTTTAATCTCAACCGTTGATGATTGAGAAAATAAAAATTAGATTGATACATCATATCAAGTGAATAATAAAAATTAGAATTGTAAAGTTCAAGAGCCTAATTACCTTTTGACAATTTTCTCACTCTTTTTTTTAACGTTTTATTGAGTATATGTTCATAACTACTTAGTACTATGACTCTGTTATCACTCCCACTGAGGCTTAAACCCATGACATTTTAGGAGAGTTACTTCGTGTCACTAGACCACAAGGTCATTGACACGAATAGTAAGTTAATATATATTTTTTTCATGTCAAGTATATATAGGGCAAAATTGATAGAATAGACTGCCAATTTTTATTTTTATTTTTTTGCCATTTCTTTATTGTGTATAACATATGTATATATGCAATATGTATGTATAGACACATAACCAATGATGAACTTGAGGCCCTAATCTTGAAATTAAAGTTAATATTTGTAT